>APFE031580702.1:55515-119828 GCA_000404065.3 Pinus taeda
TCAAGAGAGGAGCTACCCCATCCAAAGAGGGGCTTATCCCATTGATGGTGGACCTGATTAACTTCCTCTAGAGCATTATAAATACAGGCATTGGGCCAGGAGGAGGGAGGTTGAAAGCTGAATATTCCAAAGGGTAGATGCTGCTAGAATTAGGACTTCCTTGTAGAAGCTTGTGAGGAGAAATTCCCATCCTTTCTTGTTTCATTTGGAAGTGGGTGAGCTATCAAAGTAAAGGAAAACTCTTGTTGGACCCTGGGAGGGACTTGCACAACACCAAGGCTCAGGTTGTAATGGTTTCTTTTGTTTCCTATTAATACAAATAAGTCCATTCTTCTCAACAATTTGTTATTAATGAGTTGTTTCATATACTCCTTGGTCTATATTGTGAATATGTTTTATTTTATGGGATATTCAGGTGCTATGTAATCGTTTGATTGTTAGTGAATGCAGGTTTCGAAGTGAAGGAGGAGCTCATCTGGATCGACGAGGCTAGACTACTACAACAGCGTGGGACTACAGGTAGGATATAAAACACTTGGTTTCTCGTATGATAATGCATGTCTAGAGAAGGATTGTATTTAATTGTCTTTTTTGTCACTAGAAAGTATTAGGCTTCTAGGGAGGTTGGTTTTGTCTGCAAGATTAACTCTTTCTACATGACATAGGGTTCCCCCCATGACCATCATTTCCCTTAATATCAGGGGGGTGGGAGCACCCCATAAAATATGCTCTCTTAGGGGTTTGGTTAGGTCTCACAACCCCTCCATGATAATTCTTCAAGAAACCATGTCTAAGCGGGTCAAAACGGTGGAAGCCATGCTTGCAGTCTGTCCACATTGTGTTGCATGTGCAACTCATGCCAATGGACATTCGGGGGGGATTGGGATTTATGTGGAATCCCATCATTTATTATTTTCGGTGGCATACAATTTGTGTGCAGGTATTATCATGTCCAGATATAAGATAGGGACGACCAGGTGGTTAAGGATCATGAACATATATGCTCAGTATACTGGTCGAAAACAATTTTGGGATAGAGTAACAAAATATGGAGTTTTTAGATTGAGTTCGAACATTATTGCTAGAGACCTAAACTTCACTATGGGGTCGACGGGGATATGTGGGAACAAGGCACAGATTGACGAGATGTCATCATATTTTGAGGTACGGATGAGAGATCATGCTATGGTTGATATAGTTCTAAATCCAATTGGGCCGACATGGAGGAATGGATGTACAGCTGGAGAAGGCATTGCAAAAAGGATCGACCGATTCTTAATATGCCAATCACTATTCCTCCTCCTTCCAAATCTGGCATCTTCAATTCTCATAGATAGCATATCAGATCACAGACCTATTATGTTGGCTTGGAGAGGTGTGTTGAAGTAAAATTATGAGTGTGGACACAAACAATTCCTCTAGCCTAATAATGGGTTTAGCCACAACCGATACATTCTATGGAAGATTTCCTTAGGTTAGAACCAATTAAGGGGACCTAACTCTTAGTACGCTTATCCCGTTTGGTGATGACCATGCTTGCTCGCTGCAGCTATCTCTCGTTTCCTTCTTCAAACACCTAAAACAAGTAAACAACAACCATGATAATAGACAAATTGTAATTCAACCTACTTAACAAGTCAATAAACATTAAGCCATGAACATGTAAGATGACACATTATGTAGGAAATCAATCGATAGTTGCATATATATTGAATCAAGAAGAGATTACAACCATTGCCTTGACGTTGCCATTCTCCTCCAACAAAACTAGGTTCCCACACACTTCTGCTAGCATTCCATGATGGCCTCAACAATGATAGTTTTAAGGCTCTTCCCTTTAGGCTTCACACTAAACCAAATTCGCACTTCTCCCTCACACAACTAGAGATCTACAACTATGAATAGCTTGTTGTTTACTCCAAACTTAATTAGCACTAGCACACCAACATTAACACTAGCTTGTGCTTGGGAAAAAGGGAGGTTTATATAGCATGAATGGATGGGAGATGGATCCTCTTCTCATGGGAGACGGTCTTATCTCTTGAGGTAGTTCCATCCTTATAGGGGAAAGGAGCCCAAACTGACATCCTCGACCCCATCTGGCCAAACCATTTACCAGACTTTCGTTACGAAGCTTCTAGAGCTGGAAGCTTCGGCTATTTATTTAAAAAAAATTCCATAAGAGGATCGGTACGACTGGAACAAAGGTCATTCGCTCCAGTTGGCACTAGGGACAGTGTTAATGTCTGCACATCGACACAAGGAGGACTAGGGTCATTAGGGTCAGTCTTGCAAACTGGGAAAAACAAAATATTTTGGGGAAATTGTGCAAGAGGGAATTGTTCTTCTCATGAAGAGGGACATAATGGGAGATTCTTCATGAAGGGAAAGCATGTAGGGTTCACTGTAGAGGTCCTCCAGGATCAAGGAACGGGGAGTACAGGGACAGTGACAAAATGATGTGTAACAAGAGGGGATTTTGATATCAGAACTTACCAGGCTTTCAAATTTTATCCAAGGTGGTTGCAGATGAAGGAATTTGAACAAATTGTTCATTCGGTTTGGTAGAGGCCTTTGCTTACGGGACCAAAGGACTGCTTGACTGTAATTACAAACAATCTCTCTCGGTTGAAAAGGGAAGCCTGTGAATGGATTGCGGGAAAAAAAGAGAAGAAGATAAGGCTATCAGGGACATTGACGTTTCGATTCGAATGATGAATTACCCCAATTACCCCCTGTATTTCTCGGCATTATACATGAATAAGATCATTGAGATGGAGGGAATCAAACATGAGGTTCTACTAAAGAAGGAGAAGGACATCTAAATGAAGAGCAGGGCGATTTGGGTACAAGTGGGAGATAAGAACTCGAATTTTTTCCACAGACAGTTTAACCACAGGAAGAACATTAATTTCATCAAAAACATTCAGAAGGAGGATGGGAATATTATCTCCTCACAAGCTTCACTAGAGGTAGAGGCTATGCATCATTTCCAAGATCAATATAAGGATCGGGATTTGGACTTCCAAGCACAGTCAGAATTTATCTACCATATTCCAAAGTGGTTCTCAATGGAGGATAATGAATTACTATGCAGGTCAGTCTCGAAGGAGGAACTAGTAGACACTATGAAAGAATCAGCCAAGGAGAAAAGTTGAGGACCGGACAGCTGGGGTGTGGAGGTATTTATCCATTTTGCAAATTTGATGATACCTGACCTATTGGCAACGATTAAGGAGTCAAGGATAAATGGCTTTATTCCTGGGGTTGTTAATTCCACCTTTATTTCTCTTATTCCAAAGAGGAAAAGCCCCCAAACATTTGTGGATTTCCGGTCGATATCACTATACAATACAGTGTACAAATTGATATCTAAAGTGATCGCTAGGAAATTGAAGCTGATACTGTCAAAATTTATCTCAGAGGAGCAGTTCAGGTTCATCGAGGGAAGGCAAATTCATGATGTTATTGGTATTTCTTAGGAGGTTATGCATACCATCAAATGCAATAATGTGAAGTCTTGTATGCTAATGGTTGATCTGACGAACTGTGTAGACTGGGAATTCCTCAAATTGATTATGAACAAAGTGGGATTTTCCATTCCGATCATTGGGTGGATTATGGTGTGCATTAAGACCACGAATTTTGCAGTAATTATAAATGGAATACCATCCAAATTATTCTCAACTTACAGGGGATTGAGGCAGGGGTGTGCCCTCTCGACTATGTTGTTCCTTATGGTAATTGACTGCCTCAGCAGAAAAGTGAGGGATGTGAAAGCGGTGGGGTCAATCTCAGGTATTAAACTGTCAAAAAGGATTGCCATTACACACTTAATGTTCATAGATGACCTCCAATTCGAAGGCCCTACTACCTTGGCTGAATGACCTGTTGTCCATAGCATCATCTCATCATTTGGAAGAGCTTCAAGTTTGTGCATGAATGGTTCGAAGGATTTTCTCATCCACAATGGGAACATTGGTCCTGAGATAGAGGATATTAGATTGCACTTAGCTATGGGGGTGAGACATTTGGAAGAGGGGTGCACATATTTGGGTTTCATCCTGAAGCCTAACCATTATAACATCATGGACTGGGAATGGTTAGTAATAAGGTTCCAAAAGAAGCTATATGGATGGACAAATCAATGGTTTTCTATGGGAGGTAGGATGATAATGTTAAAAGTTGTTCTACAAAACCTTGTGGTATTTTGGATGCACCTTTTCCAACTACCAAGAAAGATCATTAAAAAGATCCAATCTATTTAGGTCAATTCATTTGGAATGGGAAATTATCTCGAGGGAAATATCATCTTGTTAAATGGTCACAAATTTCTAGACCCATAAAGGAAGGGGGGTGGGGTATTATTGATCTAGTCGCCTTCAAAGAACATGTGGAGGGGTATCAGGATCATGCATATGGTCAAAGATCATCACTGAAAAGTACATGTATGGACAGTCTTTCACTGCTTGGATTTCGGGAGGGACCAAGAGGAAGACTAATTTATCATACATGTGGAGGAGTATAATGAAAAACATCCAGTGAATGATGGGATTAGTTCAGTGGGAGGTTGGAGATGGGATAATCATCAAGATTGGACTGGATGTTATTAAAGGTATGGGAGGGAACAACGCTCCATCATATGGAATTCTTAATCTCTTGCATAACAGAGAGCTAGTCTACCTAAATCAGATTTATAAGTTTGATGCATTATGCATAGACCGCCAATCATGGAAAAGTGTTAGGGACATTCAACCATCGGAGGGGAATGCTGGTGAATGGAAAGATTATATCACCAACCTAAGAAATGTGAGCATCTCTCTAAATGATCAGCAAGATAATTTGTCATGGGGAGGCATGAAAAAGGGACACCCTTTGGTAAAAGAGATATACAATGGCATCCCTAGGGAGGCATTGGGACATCAAAAGAACTCTTGGATTCATAAATTTGGAAAGGGAATAACCCCAAAAAAATCAAGTGTTTCAGCTGGTTGGCTATAAATGACAGAGTACTGACATGGAATAATTTACTTAACATAGAACAAATAGGGCCGGGGATATGCCTCCTTTGTAAGAAAAGTAGTGAGGATAATGCACATTTATTTATTCATTGCCCATATGTGATGGTTGTTTGGGAAGGGGTATTGGACACCTTAGGCATCATGCCAATGAAGCATTTCACTACATTAAGAAGTTGCATACGGAAGTGAATTAAATCTCATGATAAATTTCATTTTGTCCCTCTATATCTCATATGGATCATTTGGCGAAGCAGAAATGCACTCATTTTTTAGAACAGGAACCCGACAGTAAGGGAGGACATAATAAAAATTGTTGTCTACTTCTTGGAGCTTGGACCAACTCATATTGCAAGCAAACATAGAAGAATCATTTGGAAAATTATATGGCATACACTCCCAGTGGGTTTCTTTGATGGAGCTTGCTATGGGAGGAAATGTGGATGTGGGGTTTACATAGTCACTGGACCAGGGAAAAGCTATCACTTTTGGTGGGAAGAGGGACAGGGTACGAACAGTAAGGCAGAGATAATGGCGCTATGGGGAGTGTTGATAGCAGGGAAATGTTTGGGATTGGAGAGTCTACAAGTCTATGGGGATGCAAAAGGAAATATCGACTGGACTAAGAGATAGAATAAATTCAACCCCTCTGATTTTGAATAATTGGATGAAGCGTATCAAGATGATGGTAAGCACATGCCAACACATCAACATTGATGACATCTACAAAGAACAGAACTGGACTGCAGATTTACTATCCAAAAGAGGTATTGGGAAAGAACCTGGTAAGTTTTTTTTTACAACATTTGATCATGGGGTTAAGACAAATGTCGGAAGTATCAACTTCTCGAAGAGTTATAAGACAATGCTGAGTAATGATGGACACATGGAATTTTTTTTCACTGTAAGAAGATGAATGCATTTTGTGTTTTCTTTTTTATCATTAAATGGTATATGATTAAGTAGGATTGATAGTGAACTAAAGTACTTATGCACATAGAACTAGAAGATATGGCTAGCAGAAAAGACACATATCACTACCTTTTTGGAGGTAATGTATGTTGAAGAACCAGGCTCTAATCAAAATACATGACACATGTACTATCTATTTAATATTAATAGAGAAGAGTTTTTTTTTTTTTTTTCCTTAAAAAAAATAAGCTATTATTTTTGCATATTATAATTTTGGCTATTTCAAGTTTTTTGTCATCAATGGCCAATTGGATTTGCAAGCATTATTCTAAGAAACATCCAATATATGCAAAAGAGGGCATGTAAGAGGGATGCTTTTGTTTTACTGGTCGGTTTATTTTATATATATTTCATCAAAGATCATAGTTACATATATACATTTTGCACTAGCTGGTAGTTAAGGTACTGAACATCTATTAGTTTTAAAAATTCTACCATTTGTACATTGGGAAGACAGTAGATATAAAAAAAAAAAGGAGAGAGCTCCAGTAGAGACGTATTTTTGGTTTTGATATCTCCTAACACCATATTGAGCTTGCAATGGACGTTGTGGAAGCAGATCGGAACAATGCTTTGGAGATGGGCCACAGAACTACAGAATGTGGGGGGAGGTGGAAAAACACGATCAAGTCAGTGGGCGACAAGCTACGAAGCGCCGAAGGCGAGCTATGTCAGAAGGGGCAAGGTTTTAAGAGGGGCGAAACCGCGATATCAGACCACGTCAGAATTTTCATGTTATTCCTAAGGTCTTACAAGTGTGGTCTATAGGTTCACATAAACCTTTGTCATCTGCCTCTGGTGATCATGTTGTTGATAAACCTTCAACCAGTGACAGTGAATCCTATGGGAAAAGGGGAAAAGTCAAATTTCCCTATAAGTTGTGTGAAGGTAATCATAACATTCACGTTTGTCCTCTTCTGGATGAGGCTTCCAAAGAGTTGGAAAACCTTACAGCTTCTCAACCTCATCTTCTTACTAGGTATCTAAAGCTTTCCCCTAATCCTTCACTAGTTGATCCAACAATTGATCAAAATTCATCTTTGGTCAACCCCACTCTCTCTGAAAGTGAGTCTCGTGAGTCCGTTCTTGACCAAACATTGGTTGAGAAACTGGGAGACTTGGCTCGACTACCTTCAGTTAATCCTATTTTTTTGGTAGAGAGAAAACCCCATATTTCTCAAGTTCTTATGGTTTCTTCAGTTTCGAATGAACTGGAGGGAAATCTTCCCATTCCCGAGATGCATGAGAGCAGTTCTCCTATTCCCAAAGAGAAAGAGGGTAGCTCTCTTGTTCCTACGACACCCCCTCCAAGTAGTTTGGTCACTTCTTTTGATTGGAGTCGACTGGAAGGATATCGTCTTCCGTCTTATGTGCCTTTCCGTATTATAGTACAGGCTTACCATATGGTCGTACCTAGCACAATCATAAACAAGGGCACATCTGTTAGCATTCTATTCTCAACTGCTTGGCAAGATTTAGGTTCTCCTCAGCTTGTCCCCATCACCCAGAATCAATTAACTTTTAAGAACTAGTCAACCATTAGGGATCCTTCCTAAGTTTCCTATTACTTTGGGAGGAAATATTTTCTATATATGGTTGTCCAAGGCCATTTAGATTTTAATCTACTCCTTGGTCGTGACTATGTTTATGTCATGGAGCTCTTGTGTCTTCCCTCTTTCGAGTGATGTGTTTCCCACATGAAGGAAGCATTGTGATCATTGATTAACTTACATTCATTAGTCCTGAATAAACTCCCACTCAACCATCATCCCTAAATGCTTCTTATTTTCAAGTGATATCACCCCCACCACAGGTTAATTACGTGGCCATGTATTCCATGCCCACATCTATTGATGATCTAGTGGATGATGTAGTACACCATGTACGGGGAGGCATTGGAACATGATTTTTCATTTGGATCCTTGGACATGTATCCATTCCAAAGTGTTGTTCCCCCATCTGATGAGAACCTCTTGGAATCCATGGCCTCTTTTGGGTTGTGATAAAGGGTTTGGAGCAGAGTTCATTGTCTTGTGTCAAGCTCGTTAAAAAATGAAACAAGGGCCATGAGGATAGTTCCTTTACTATGTCAATCCCATTAAAAAATGAAATAGTTACCATGAGGATAGTTCTTTTACTATGTCAACCTCGTTAAAAAATGAAATAGGTCTTGTGGAGCAGAGTTCCTTGTCTTGTGTTAAGCTCCTTAAAAATGAAACAAGGGATATGGGGATAATTCTTTTACTATGTCAACCTCGTTAAAAAATTAAATAGGTATCCACGAGCAGGGTTCCTTTACTTGTGTCAAGCTTGGTAAAAAATGAATTAGGGTGTCATGAGCATGGTTATTTTTCTGTGTCAAGCTCATTAAAAAATGAAACAAATCCCCTTCCAATTCAAGTCTTTGATTAGATATCGTAAAATCCCAGTCGAGTCTTTCACTTGATCTCATCAGTAAAACTTCATTCCATCCACCTTTTAGTAACCAATAGTATACTTAGGTGAATGAAATGAAGCTTTGGGGGCATGTACCTCGGATTGAGTCATTTTGCTGGGGGCATGCAAACTTATCTCAAGCATAGTTTATCTTTGTTTCAAGCTTGTGTAAAAATGAAACCAAATCCAAGCATAGTTTTTTCTCATGTTTCAAACTTGTGAAAAAATGAAACCATATTCAAATATACTCAAGCATAGTTTCCCATCTTTCAAGCTTGTGTAAAAATCAAACCATTCCCACTTTGCCTCTCATGATTGCCATCAGCCTGCTTTTGTTGGATGAGCCTTGTTTTTTTCATTCCATTATCACCATCTCTTTAGTCAACCATATGCTTTCACTTGGTTGTTTTACCCTCGCCTGGGGAGCATCTAAAATGAATGGTATTATTAGCCAACCTCTTGACCCTTACATGTTTTGAGCAGTTCCATCATGACCAGAACCAGTTGCTATCCTTTTATACCACTCGTTTCTCTAAGAGGAGTCATCTTTAAGCTCTTTTCTAACTCTCAAAAAATAAAAATATTGTCGAGTACTTGTCTTTTCAAACTCATTAAATTGAACGAATTGGCATCATCTTAGTATATGTTTACCACTTTTTCGAGCTGGGATTGACTATTTACAAAAAACGAACACTCTAGTCGATATGATCAAGAGGTTTTCTCGAATATTGTTTTCTACCTTTTCGGGTTCGAGAGACAAATTACGAAAAGGGACCTAATGGAGTTTTTTTTTTTCGTCTCATTTTCAAACTCTCTAAATATGAAAAAGACATCGAGTTACTCTTCCATCGGACTCGTAAAAATTAAATGACGAAAGACTTGTCACCATGACAAGCCCAAGTTTCTCCATCCTAGGACTCGTAAAACTTACTAGGATGGATTCATCCGAAGGGTGAACTTATACGACAAGCATATGGTATCCTCTTCAAGCTTGTGTAAAAATAAAGAGGTACTCATGAGAAATAGTGGGGAAAAAGTGAAAGTGAAATATCTCTTGTATATGCACCATGTTGCTCTTGAGCATGACACTCATCTGCATCTCATGTCAGGTTTAGGATATCATCGCTCAGTCACCTGTCTTTCCGGGTTTAGGTGATCCATTTTTCCTCTCATCTCACTTTTCTATTTTTCGTCATCAAGACCCATGGTCCTATGTTGATTCAAATGTTGCCAAACTCTGGATTCGTGTCGCCTATATGTTCAAGAGAAGTCCTATCTGTAGTTTATTACCTATAGATTGTCTAACCTTTTGCTACAATCTTGATCATACTCATTCATTTCACTTTATTCCTTGTTTCGTGTCGGTGATGGGGAAATCATCATGGCCCTCCTTCGACGGGTCACTTCCTGTCGACTTCAGCTCATTATCCAGGAAGATGACTTAGAAACTCCCTTTTAGTACCGTAGAGCTTGCATGCTTTAATGGCAAGTTCTTCGCATCTGACGATAGATTTTCACTATTAACCTTTGATCGGGTGATTCCACAAGTGTTTGACATCAACTTAATTTTCACATTCACATATTGTACTATCGTACCTTGAGGACAGTTATCATTATTGGTGGTTACTTTCGTGCCTATTAACGGTCCACATCATTAGCCAGTAATCAAGTGGTTTTCTAGCATGTTCGACTTCGACACATTCATTCTCATGTTAGAATTCATACTTTGATCGGGTTGGGATGGAATGCAAGACCCTAAGCTTTGTCTGATATGGCTACGTGAAGATATGTATTATTCATGATTGTACATATGTTTCTACTTTACGAATGGTTGTGACCATACCGTGGGACTTTTCATTTATGGTGATCCTTTTATATCAGGTGGGGGCGTCCATACCTTGGATCTTAGATCTACAGATGATCCTTCTCATTCGGATGGATGCGCCCATGGCATGGATCTTTCTCATAGTCCTTATTATCCGGATGGCTGCGTCTATACCGTAGATTCATGTTTTGATATCAGATATGCATATGTATATTCATCCTTGATTGCATGTCTCCTAACAGTGTTTGTTCTCATCCTTGCAAAATCTTGTAAAGCATCTCAACCATATGTTGAAGCCTCGAAAATTGTTGCAACAACATAGGGGATGACCACCCGGTCCGGACCTTAAAGCATCTCCTTTTCTGTTTGGAATGGTGGTTCCGACTGGTTCAACTATGTCCAATTACCTTCTCTCAATCTCCAATGGATTTAAAATATGACTTTCATTCACCAATGGAAGAGAGACATCAGACCAACCTTCTAGGTGATCAGGCAAGAAAGTGACCCTTAAGTTGATTGAGGGCTCATCCAATCCACTTCTAAAGTTTGCCTCTTTGGGAAGAGGACTTAAAAGAATGTAGAATTTACTCTAAATGCAAACTTGTTCTAAGATGCAAGCAAAAGAAACTATCTTAATCCTATCTCAGTTAGGCAGATATAGATCTAACCTAACCAAGAGCAGGTATTGAAAATATTGAGATTTAAATGTCTTGTTTATAATGAATATCAAGTTAATGAAATAGTTCAATTAACTGACATTATGGATACCAAACACATCCTATTAAGACTTTTTAACTGAAATAATCAATCAACAACACTCAGGATGTAGTTCACAGAATGATCTTTATCATTTAATCAGTAACTTGAATAATTAAACAATAATATGCGGAAGAAGTTCACAACATATCACTATTTATTCATCCAATATTAAAATACAGATTTATGAGTAAATAGTTATTCAGAAATCAGAATTCAGCTCATAAGAGCAGAGATGAATAACAACATAAAATAGAAGCAAATTACCCATATCGACAAAAGTGCTCAAATATGTAAGTAAATTGACACCATTCTTGTTATCATAAAATAAAACCAGCATTTAAAATAATAGTATTCAAAATACGAATTTATTGAATCCATTTCTCCAGCTCCAGTCTCTAATAGTCCTTTACAATGCCTAAGCTTCTGCTTTCAAAAGCAGAGCTACAACAATGCAAACTCTGTTCATTATACATAACTCAGGATGTAAAAGAAAAACCTCAACAATCTCCAGATCTGATATTCTACTCCTCCCACCTACAACTCTAAATCCCTATTACAAAAGTGCTTTTAGAATTCCTGAATTGCAGAGGAGAGTAGCCCCTTATTACATTCTGCAATCTGCTATTTATAATATTTGCAAAGGAATTCTTGAGAGGAAAGTTTGTTGAAGAGAAATCTGTCTAATCCAATTTTATTCGCTCAAAATTTCAATCTTTAATTGTTGGAGCATTCTTATTCACTGAGATCTTTTTCTCCATATTTCTTCTACTGTTTTCCTGCAAAAAGAAATCAAAATGAATTAAGATGCAACAATAAAATCAAAATACTATTTCTGGCATTAAAACAAATCCAATCAAATCTAATTTAAATAAATCATTGAAAATAAAATATAAGCTCTATTGATGTATGGGATGGTTTAATTGGCCAAGGATATTATTGATGAGCGAATCTGCAATTAGAAGAGGCTTAAGACAAATAAAAATGCAGAAAATAACTCAGAGAATTGATTTTGTTTTAGAAATTCGGAGCTTGATCTTTTGCATGATTTTTTATCCAATTAATCTATTAGTGAAACCTCCTCGGAAATGTTCTCCTTGATTTTATCTTTCCAATGAGCCGTCATTGGCCTTATTTGGCCAAATATAACTCAATCTATGAGCCTCCAAAGTTGATAAGTCAAAACTGACACAATTCTAAAATTTTTGTTGTTGGGCTAAAAATCAGAATTTTTAATTAGAAATTTAATCCTAAATTAGAATTCTTAATTAATTCTAAATTAATTATTAATTATGAACTAAACTAATCATTTAACGAACTATTTATTAATTAATATAACTCTAACTATTTAATATATAAGTAACTACTTATTAACTATTCAAATAATAATTAAAATTCCAATTTAATTAAATTAAATTAACTATATATTACATATTAATTAATTTAAAATCAATTATTTGAATAATAAATATTAAAATATTATTTGAACTTAAACTACCTACCCTTCCTATTTCACTCACGTATGAGTGCTCTTTTTAGAAACAAACCATAAAATTATAACACTATCTTAATGCTTGAGGCCTTCATGCATATCGGCCATCGAGAGGATATGAGGGCTATCGATGTTTTAAGAAAATGCATTGTTTGAAAAACCTGCGATATGATCCTGTGATCCGAAAAAATCTTTTTTTTTTTAATTTATATATATTAAATTTATTATTTTGATTAAATTAATTAAATATAAAATTAAACATTAAATATTATAACTTATTATAATATTAAAACTATAACTAACTACTCTTTAATATTAACCTTTGGAAATCTTAAAACAAAGTGTTATAAAACTTTAAACAAAAACAAATGCAAAGTTTGTTAAAAGAAATAACCCATCGCACATTGTAAGAAATACACCATCCCATTTTTTGGAATGTCCACATGTAAAATCTGGGATGCCAGAAATTTTGCGTTGTAGGAATATGAAATTAGTATGAGGTCACGGGAGTTATAAGGTCAATGTTTGACTTATTGCATCGGAGAAAATTTTGGATTGGGTTTTTTTTAGAAATGTATCACTTGAAAACTCCCGATGCAATATTCCTATCCGATGTAATAAAAATTGTTTATATATATATATTTTATTAAATTTTAATTTAATTAATTTAAGATTTAATATCAAATATCAATTTTTATTTTGGTTTTATTTTAATGATGTTTAGTTTAGTTATGAAATTTTCTATAGCCTACTTTGCCTATCTAAATTACAGTTATTCATAAAATAAATAAAAAGAATAAAAATAGCATTTTTAACCCAGACGACATAAATAATTAAATTTCAAAGGAGTGTCATTTATAAACCGGTTGACCAAATGAGGCGAAACAAGCGTCAATGGGAAGCTTATAAAAAATCGATTTTAATAAAGCAATCAAAATAAGAATCCAAAGAAAATGAAAAATTAATAAAAGCGTAGGATAATCAGCTAAATAAAATCCTAAAAGGTGCTTAGCCAAAAAAATTTATAGAAAGGGTCCCCATTATTTGAAGTGAAGACATCAATAATGGGGGGTTGTGTTTTTACCATAACACCATCACTCTTTTTTCTGCCTTCATGCTTTAGGGGGCATCTATTACACAGTATTTTGTCACACCTCCCGCACTTCCATGTGACATACCCCGAAATGCCTGAAACATGACCATCATGCAATGTACTCATCTAGATATGCAGCTCAAATCCTCCCTAAAACACTGATGGAAAATGCTTTGAACTTCCCCTGAAGAAAAGGGCTCTAAAAACCTAATTTGAGGATCATTTCTCCCCTAACACTAAAAATCGCGATGGTCGCTAGTTGCACTATACTAGCCCCACGATGCCATCGTGCTTTTGTCTTGGATACCAGCGATGATCCCTAAAAGGCAATTTTCCCAAAGAGGACAAGAAGCTTTGTGATCTAGAGGCTTCCAGAACGACGAGCTAGAGGTTGTTCGGCATGGATGAGGTCAAGTTCTCTCAAATTAGACTTTTAGTCTTATCCCTATGAGCTAACTCCTTGAGATGAAGGCCTTCTCCTATCTTTGGAGAGATCCTAACTCCCTTTCCTTGCATATATATTCATCATCTCCCATTCCCAAATGGTTGGTCTTTGGCTATTTGCACCCTTATGTTGAGATTGTGCCTACATGCTACTCTTTTGGCTTGGAGAGGGAGTTCTTCGAGAGCTTGAGCTTGGATTTGGACATTCACTCAAGAAGAGCTTATTGGCATCAAGGCTTAGTTGTATGATTCCTCCTTTATTCTATTAATATATACAATTGTTGGTTCATTTTCCATAAATGTGTATGTTAGTGCATCATTTATCTTAATGCTCCTTGACCTGTAATGTAGGTTACTTTCAATTATGTTATTTGTACTTGTATGCTTTGTTGTGTATTGGTTTCTTGTGTAGGCATTTAAACACTGTGAGCAGTAGGACCAAGCTCGTGGCGCAAGCGATTCGAGGTCTTCAACAAAGGAGGATATTATAGCATCAGAATGAGGTAGGTTATCTTCCTCTTCTTCTATTTCGATTGTAACTTAGGAAAGTGTCTAGTATATTGTCACATAGATTGCTAGTCCCACTCATTGGGCTAGAGGGATCATATTTGTCCGCAGAGAGGATTTCCTAGACAACACATGGCTGTTGGGTTGAGAACTTTGTAGTTAGCCTGGAGGGTTCCTAAAGCCCTGGAGCAGCATGATTATTGGGTTGGCACCTTGACCATGGAGGTATGGTTATTATCGGTTATCGTCGCGTGTGAATTTATAGCCCCCGGCTCAAGGGTGACCCATGGTTGAAATCTATGAATCACACAGTTTATGGCAGGGTGGAATGTGGAGAAACCATAGCTAGTCGATCTTTTTAGCAAGATAAGTATACAATTTTGTATATTGTATTGCTTATATATCTGAATAATGAATGGTAAAACCCTAGTTTTGGGGTTTGTGTAAAAATATCTGTAGTTCTTACAATTCTGCTTCACATTTTAATTTTGTGCCTTGTTCATGATAATTATTTATGTAAGATGATGTGTTGTGCTTTTAATACTACTTGTTGTAAACCCCAGTTGGGGATATTTGTTAATATACTTTAATGTTGCCAAATAATAGATATTTCCACTGTGCATATTGTATTTATGATGTATAAATGTGCTAAGTAAACATAGCGAGCATTCTACAAATGACATTCATGAAAACCGAGTTCTGTCAGGCATCAAAATGG
This sequence comes from Pinus taeda, assembly GCA_000404065.3. Taxonomy (NCBI): domain Eukaryota; kingdom Viridiplantae; phylum Streptophyta; class Pinopsida; order Pinales; family Pinaceae; genus Pinus; species Pinus taeda. Next base: position 70,777 of record APFE031580702.1, read on the forward strand.
TTGTATATGGTTAGGGTTTTCATTATCCAAGTTCTGTTAGGCATCAAAATGGTTGTATACAATTAGGGTTTTCATTATCGCAGAGGAAATGTGTGTTTTAGGTGTCCTAATTGTGGTAACATTTCCTAAGAGGATATTGGGGGTGTTACAAAGTCGTATTAGAGCTTAATTTCCAACAATGAGCTTGAATGGGCCAGAATTAGAGGCGAAATGAGAAAATTACAAATTTTTCTTCCTGTGTTTGACAAAAGGCGTGTTCACCAACTATTTGATTAAAGTCGCAGTAATGAAATTACATTAAAATTCACGTGAAGTGCGTAAATGTCCATGAAGGATTCAGAGGTAAAATTATCGCAAATAGAATGAAAATTCTGAAGAGAAATTTGCCAAGTTTAGCCTGTGAGAGCTAAATTTCATTAATAAGGCATATTGATGTGTGTGCTTTGGCTTTATATATATATATATATATATATATATATATATATATATATATATATATATTTAATATATGTTATTATATATATGAATTTAATCCTTTATATGATTTTTTTGTAAAACCCCAAATGATATGTTATATGTATATCTTCAAATTTTCAAGGATACGCAGCGTATAAAAGTTTTTAAGGATAGGATTTTAAGATATTTAATATATATATTATATATATATATATATATATATAACGTTTTATATACGCATCATGGGATGAAGTTCTATAACGAAATGGTTGAATGCGTTATAGAGTTACAAGGCCTATCGGAGTCGGAAAGCTGCAGGTTATGATATGGCTTTCATATACATCGTAAACCATACCTACTCGCAGATTAACAATTCAGACCACCTATAGTTATATTGATTGCACAATCACATTGTCGTCAAGGAATTTGTAGAGCAATGGTTAATTTGCAAGAGCATACTTTGTGCCCTGTAATAGCATCGTTATCTGCAATGCGGTTAGAATGGATGTGAGGAGCTTGATACTCCTTTGATCAATTCTACTTATTTTGGCCTGATAGTTCGAAGTATCTAAACAACGTAAGAGAACTCAAACTTTGGAGGTGGAGTAGACCATTGGCGCAATCAGGATGGTTGGCTAGAAGAAGCAATACACCAAAAATGGCGACGCTTTGAACACCGTTTTGCTTCTGGTAAGAGGCTCGTTTGTTTCGTAGGTAGGAGTGCAATAGAAATAGAGATTGTTCTAAGATAAGAACCTGCAAGAAAATGAGCTACCTGGAGTTGCCATTGAGCTTGGCAAAGGACTGGTCTAACTACTTGTGATAGCGATGGTGTCGTGAGCCCTCTCCCCATAATATCATTTCCAGCAGTAGTATTGTTCTTATGGTGCGATGGGAGACCATATTAGTGTTAGTGCAGTGAGAATTGTTGTGAGAGATTCAGTGAGACCTGTTGTGTAACTTGCATTCGATATCAGGAACTGTGTGCTAGAATGGGCGTGGTCTGAGTTATGTAAGGATGTCGAGAATGTTAGAGGTGCAGGTCGTAACCAGTTTTTAATCATGTGTGCGGGATCAGTCTTAGTTATGACAAGCAGCTCCTTACAGGGGGGCTGGTGCGATGTTTGCTGGTTGACTTTCTTGGCTTAGGATTGAGTAGGCATTGTGGGTCTGGGTCCATATTAGGTGTCGAGGGATTGATCGCGACTGGTTTGAATTTTCTGGATGTAGAATTTAAAGCAATATCGTTCAGACTACTGGGGATACGGGCAAATCGGTACGTGAAGTCCTCCACTGATCTCTCCATAAACGTGTTGGTCCTTTATATTTTCTCCTTCCTACTGTCTGGAGGTGAGTGGGGGTCCAGGTCAACCCTCAATATTTCATGAATCTGATGTGGCACTAAATTCTGCAAAAGGATTCGTATTAGGCATCTATTACAGGAGGGGAGGTGTGCCACAAGGTGGTTACTAGGGGACCACTTATTACATTGTTGTTTTGGTATGTTTCATCTGTCAGATGGCAGACATGTAGGATGAAGGGTCTCCATCCCCCGAGGCATTGATAAGAGCAACCATCGAGGTTGAGCGGGCGGCCATGTCCGGCCTTTTACAATATCAAAAATTGTCTGAGCATGACATTGAGAAAGTGCATGGTGATCTGATAAATGGAGAAGGTAATTATGGAGCTAAGCGTGCTTCGAAACCGAAAAAAAAAAAAAAAAAAAAAAAAAAAAAAAAAAAAAAAAAAAAAAAAAAAAAAAAAAAAAAAAAAATAAATAATAAATAAATAAATAAATAAATAAATAAATAAATAAATAAATAAATAAATAAATAAATAAATAAAAATAAATAAATAAAAAAAATAAATAAAAATAAATAAATAAAATAAAATAAATAAATAAATAAATAAAAATAAAAATAAAATAAATAAATAAATAAAAATAAAAAAATAAATAAAAATAAAAATAAAAATAAAAATAAAATAAAAAAATAAAATATATAATATATATATAATATATAATATATATATATATATATAATATATATATATATATATATATATATATATATATATATATATATATATATATTAATAATAACAAAATAAAAATAAAATAAATAATAATAATAATTAATAATAAATCCTCTGCAAGCGGTGAAGGGGGAGAGACCATTAATTTTGGGAGTTGGGGCATACTGGGACAACATCGAGTGACTGAGGCATAAATCTTTGGTGGGAAGGTGGCACCCTTTCCATATGATAGGGGAACAGATGAAGCAGTTGGCGGAGGATGTTGAGCGGATACTGAAGGTGCCATGGGTGAAGGGTAGGGGATTTCTGATTTTGAAAAGATGGAAGGTGGGTTTCGAGCCATTTTCCGAGAGACTAGGTCGCCATTGCATTTGGGAAAATTTCTAGGGCTCCCCTTAGAGCTTTGGAATGAGGAATTTTTAAAGGAATTGCAAATAGGATTGGAAGTTATTACTACTAGGATGAAGGTTCTTTCGGGCAATTGGACAAAAGGATGGTATGGGTGCTTATTGAGGTGTATATGGGTCGGGGATTGATGGCGAAATTTGAGATCCAATGGAGTAGTTTTTCCTTCGCCTTAGTCATCGATTACTGGGGCGTGCCTTTCCTTTGCTTGCATTGCCATGAGACTGGTCACCTTCTCGCTACTTGTCCGGGTTTGATTAGCAGGGGAGGGAATATGAGGGGTTTAGTCTTGGCATAGAACAGATGGTGGGGTCGGAATGATAGGGCAACGGCGGCACACAGACCAGATTCGGATAAATCTCAGCGATTAAACACTGCACAAGCCGACAATTTCGACCCTGGTCCAGGTAATTTTGCCCTTATGAATGAACCTGTAAATAAATCGTATGTTGTTAATTCACATCAAATAGTTTTCCACACTCCTTTGTATCTAGTTAACTCTGGCCCTTCTGTGGGGGTTGGGATGGGAGACACTCGGGAAGGATCGATGAACCCATCTGACATTTTAGATTCAGGGGAAGCCCTTAGGGAAGGCCTCAAACCATTGGACAAGCTAGTGCATGTTATTTATCCACTGGATGGGGGGAGTGGTATTTCTCATCTATCGACACACATGGATGGGAATTCCCAGACAAATTCATTGTCATCAGACTAATGGAAGCTCTCGTTCTTTCAGATGATTTCCTCATTCCCTTAACCAGCAAGTTGTCTTTTTTCCATAACCAAGAGTCTATTGATGGAGGGATTAGTCAACGGAATGTCACCCTCAAGAAAAAGAGCGCTACCCGCTACAAAAAAAATTACGAATTGAAATCACATCGCATTATCACCTACCTCTGATCTGGAATTGGGAGGGGTCCCTTTTGGCATTGATACTTCATTCATTATTGGGTGTATCATGACCTCTGATGCACATGGTTCTCAGGTCCCTAGAGAGGGAATGCTTGACATAGGGTTCCCCCCATGACCATCATTTCCCTTAATATCAGGGGGGTGGGAGCACCCCATAAAATATGCTCTCTTAGGGGTTTGGTTAGGTCTCACAACCCCTCCATGATAATTCTTCAAGAAACCATGTCTGAGCGGGTCAAAACGGTGGAAGCCATGCTTGCAGTCTGTCCACATTGTGATGCATGTGCAACTCATGCCAATGGAAATTCGGGGGGGATTGGGATTTATGTGGAATCCCATCATTTATGATTTTTGGTGGCATACAATTTGTGTGCAGGTATTATCATGTCCAGATATAAGATAGGGACGACCAGGTGGTTAAGGATCACGAACATATATGCTCAGTATACTGGTCGAAAACAATTTTGGGATAGAGTAACAAAATCTGGAGTTTTTAGATTGAGTTCGAACATTATTGCTACAGACCTAAACTTCACAATGGGGTTGACGGAGATATGTGGGAACAAGGCATAGATTGACGAGATGTCATCATATTTTGAGGTACGGATGAGAGATCGTGCTATGGTTGATATAGTTCTAAATCCAATTGGGCCGACATGGAGGAATGGATGTACAGCTGGAGAAGGCATTGCAAAAAGGATCGACCGATTCTTAATATGCCAATCACTATTCCTCCTCCTTCCAAATCTGGCATCTTCAATTCTCATAGATAGCATATCGGATCACAGACCTATTATGTTGGATTGGAGAGGTGTGTTGAAGTAAAATTATGAGTGTGGACACAAACAATTCCTCTAGCCTGATAATGGGTTTAGCCACAACCGATACATTCTATGGAAGATTTCCTTAGGTTAGAACCAATTAAGGGGACCTAACTCTTAGTACGCTTATCCTGTTTGGTGATGACCATGCTTGCTCGCTGCAGCTATCTCTCGTTTCCTTCTCCAAACACCTAAAACAAGTAAACAACAACCGTGATAATAGACAAATTGTAATTCAACCTACTTAACAAGTCAAGAAACATTAAGCCATGAACATGTAAGATGACACATCATGTAGGGAAATCAATCGATAGTTGCATATATATATTGAATCAAGAAGAGATTACAACCATTGTCTTTGACGTTGTCGTTCCTCTCCGACAAAACTAGGTTCCCACACACTTCTGCTAGCATTCCATGATGGCCTCAACAATGATAGTTTTAAGGCTCTTCCCTTTAGGCTTCACACTAAACCAAATTCGCACTTCTCCCTCACACAACTAGAGAGCTACAACTATGAATAGCTTGTTGTTTACTCCAAACTTAATTAGCACTAGCACACCAACATTAACACTAGCTTGTGCTTGGGAAAAAGGGAGGTTTATATAGCATGAATGGATGGGAGATGGATCCTCTTCTCATGGGAGAAGGTCTTATCTCTTGAGGTAGTTCCATCCTTATAGGGGAATGGAGCCCAAACTGACATCCTCGACCCCATCCGGCCAAACCATTTACCAGACTTTCGTTACGAAGCTTCTAGAGCTGGAAGCTTCAGCTATTTATTTAAAAAACTTTCCATAAGAGGATCGGTACGACAGGAACAAAGATCAGTCGCTCCAGTTGGCACTAGGGACAATGTTAATGTCTGCACATCAACGCAAGGAGGACTACGGTCATTAGCGTCAGTCTTGTAAACTAGGAAAAACAAAATATTTTGGGGAAATTGTGCAAGAGGGAATTGTTCTTCTCATGAAGAGGGACACAATGGGAGCTTCTTCATGAAGGGAAAGCATGTAGGGTTCACTGTAGAGGTCCTCCAGGATCAAGGAACGAGGAGTACAGGGACAGTGAAAAAATGATGTGTAACAAGATGGGATTTTGATATCAAAACTTACCAGGATTTCAAATTTAATCCAAGGTGGCTGCAGATGAAGGAATTTGAACAAATTGTTAATTCGGTTTGGTAAAGGCCAGTGCTTACGGGACCAAAGGACTGCTTGACTGTAATTACAAACAAGCTCTCTCGGTTGAAAAGGGAAGCCTGTGAATGGATTGCGGGGAAAAAAGAGAAGAAGATAAGGCTATCAGGGACATTGACGTTTCGATTCGAATGATGAATTACCCCAATCACCCCCTGTATTTCTCAGCATTATACATGAATAAGATCATTGAGATGGAGGGAATCAAACATGAGGTTCTACTGAAGAAGGAGAAGGACATCTAAATGAAGAGCAAGGCGATTTGGGTACAAGCGGGAGATAAGAACTCGAAATTTTTCCACAGACAGTTTAATCACAGGAAGAACATTAATTTCATCAAAAACATTCAGAAGGAGGATGGGAATATTATCTCCTCACAAGCTTCACTAGAGGTAGAGGCTATGCATCATTTCCAAGATCAATATAAGGATCGGGATTTGGAATTCCAAGCACAGTCATAATTTATCTCCCATATTCCAAAGTGGTTCTCAATGGAGGATAATGAATTACTATGTAGGTCAGTCTCGAAGGAGGAACTAGTAGACGCTATGAAAGAATCAGCCAGGGAGAAAAGCTGAGGACCGAACAGCTGGGGTGTGGAGGTGTTTATCCATTTTGCAGATTTGATGATACCTGACCTATTGGCAACGATTAAGGAGTCAAGGATAAATGGCTTTATTCCTGGGGTTGTTAATTCCACCTTTATTGCTCTTATTCCAAAGAGGAAAAGCCCCCAAACATTTATGGATTTCCAGTCGATATCACTATACAATACAGTGTACAAATTGATATCTAAAGTGATCGCTAGGCAATTGAAGCTGATACTGTCAAAATTTATCTCAGAGGAGCAGTTCAGGTTCATCGAGGGAAGGCAAATTCATGATGTTATTGGTATTTCTTAGGAGGTTATGCATACCATCAAATCCAAGAATGTGAAGTCTTGTATGCTAAAGGTTGATCTGACGAACTGTGTAGACTGAGAATTCCTCAGATTGATTATGAACAAAGTGGGATTTTCCATTCCGATCATTGGGTGGATTATGGTGTGCATTAAGACCACGAATTTTGTAGTAATTATAAATGGAATACCATCCAAATTATTCTCAACTTACAGGGGATTGAGGCAGTGGTGTGCCCTCTCGTCTATGTTGTTCCTTATGGTAATTGACCGCCTCAGCAGAAAAGTGAGGGATGTGAAAGCGGTGGGGTCAATCTCAGGTATTAAACTGTCAAAAAGGATTGCCATTACACACTTAATGTTCATAGACGACCTCCAATTCGAAGGCCCTACTACCTTGGCTGAATGAACTGTTGTCCATAGCATCATCTCATCATTTGGAAGAGCTTCGAGTTTGTGCATGAATGGTTCGAAGGATTTTCTCATCCACAATGGGAACATTGGTCCTGAGATAGAGGATATTAGATTGCACTTAGCTATGGGGGTGAGACATTTGGAAGAGGGGTGCACATATTTGGGTTTCACCTTGAAGCCTAACCATTATAATATCATGGACTGGGAATGGTTAGTAATAAGGTTCCAAAAGAAGCTAGATGGATGGACAAATCAATGGTTTTCTATGGGAGGTAGGATGATAATGTTAAAAGTTGTTCTACAAAACCTTGCGGTATTCTGGATGCACCTTTTCCAACTACCAAGAAAGATCATTAAAAAGATCCAATCTATTTGGGTCAATTCATTTGGAATGGGAAATTATCTCGAGGGCAATATCATCTTGTTAAATGGTCACAAATTTCTAGACCCATAAAGGAAGGGGTATGGGGTATTATTGATCTAGTCGCCTTCAATAGTCCCTAATCATAAAGAACATGTGGAGGGGTATCAGGATCATGCATATGGTCAAAGATTATCACTGAAAAGTACATGTATGGACAATCTTTCACTGCTTGGATTTCGGGAGGGACCAAGAGGAAGACTAATTCATCATACATGTGGAAGAGTATAATGAAAAACATCCAGTGAATGATGGGATTAGTTCGGTGGGAGGTTGGAGATGTGATAATCATCAAGATTGGACTGGATGTTATTAAAGGTATGGGAGGGAACCACACTCCATCATATGGAATTCTTAATCTCTTGCACAATAGAGAGCTAGTCTACCTAAATCAGATTTATAAGTTTGATGCATTATGCATAGACCGCCAATCATGGAAAAGTGTTAGGGACATTCAACTATCGGAGGGGAATGCTCGTGAATGGAAAGATTATATCACCAACCTAAGAAATGCGAGCATCTCTCTAAATGATCAGCAAGATAATTTGTCATGGGGAGGCATGAAAAAGGGACACCCTTTGGTAAAAGAGATATACAATGGCATCCCTAGGGAGGCATTGGGACATCAAAGGAACTCTTGGATTCATAAATTTGGAAAGGGAATAACCCCAACAAAATCAAGTGTTTCAGCTGGTTGGCTATAAATGACAGAGTACTGACATGGAATAATTTACTTAACATAGGACAAATAGGACCAGGGATATGCCTCCTTTGTAAGAAAAGTAGTGAGGATAATGCACATTTATTTATTCATTGCCCATATGTGATGGTTGTTTGGGAAGGGGTATTGGACACCTTAGGCACCATGCCAATGAAGCATTTCACTACATTAAGAAGTTGCATATGGAAGTGAATTAAATCTCATGATAAATTTCATTTTGTCCCTCTATATCTCATATGGATCATTTGGCGGATCAGAAATGCACTCATTTTTTAGAACAGGAACCCGACAGTAAGGGAGGACATAATAAAAATTGTTGTCTACTTCTTGGAGCTTGGACCAACTCATATTGCAAGCAAGCATAGAAGAATCATTTGGAAAATTATATGGCATACACTCCCAGTGGGTTTCTTTGATGGAGCTTGCTATGGGAGGAAATGTGGATGTGGGGTTTACATAGTCACTGGACCAGGGAAAAGCTATCACTTTTGGTGGGAAGGGGGACAGGGTATGAACAATAAGGCAGAGATAATGGCGCTATGGGGAGTGTTGATAGCAGGGAAATGTTTGGGATTGGAGAGTCTACAAGTCTATGGGGATGCAAAAGGAAATATCGACTGGACTAAGAGATAGAATAAATTCAACCCCTCTGATTTTGAATAATTGGATGAAGCGTATCAAGATGATGGTAAGCACATGCCAACACATCAACATTGATGACATCTACAAAGAACAGAACTGGACTGCGGATTTACTATCCAAAAGAGGTATTCGGAAAGAACCTGGTAAGTTTTTTTTTACAACATTTGATCATGGGGTTAAGACAAATGTCAGAAGTATCAACTTCTCGAAGAGTTATAAGACAATGCTGAGTAATGATGGACACATGGAATTTTTTTTCACTGTAAGAAGATGAATACATTTTGTGTTTTCTTTTTTATCATTAAATGGTATATGATTAAGTAGGATTGATAATGAACTAAAGCACTTATACACATAGAACTAGAAGATATGGTTAGCAGAAAAGACACATATCACTACTTTTTTTTGGAGATAATGTATGTTGAAGAACCAGGCTGTAATCAAAATACATGACACATGTACTATCTATTTAATATTAATACATAAGAGTTTTTTTTTTTCTTAAAAAAATTAGCTATTATTTTTGCATATTATAATTTTGGCTATTTCAAGTTTTTTGTCATCAATGGCCAATTGGATTTGCACGCATTATTCTAAGAAACATCCAATATATGCAAGAGGGCGTGTAAGAGGGATGCTTTTGTTTTACTGGTCGTTTTATTTTATATATATTTCATCAAAGATCATGGTTACATATATACATTTTGCACTAGTTGGTAGTTAAGGTACTGAACATCTATTAGTTTTGAAAATTCTACCATTTGTACATTGGGAAGACAGTAGATATAAAAAAAAAGGAGAGAGCTCCAGTAGAGACGTATTTTTGGTTTTGATATCTCCTAACACCATATTGAGCTTGCGATGGACGTTGTGGAAGCAGATCGGAACAATGCTTTGGAGACGGGCCACAGAACTACAGAATGTGGGGGAAGGTGGAAAAACAAGATCAAGTCGGCGGGCGACAAGCTACGAAGCTCCGGAGGCGAGCTATGTCAGAAGGGGCAAGGTTTTAAGAGGGGCGAAACCGCGATAGCAGACCACGTCAGATGGGGCCTGCGAATATGTTATGCCGTCAAAACCTTATGTTATGTAATTATGTTGAAGGCTTTCTCTGTGTGCGGGCTCTCTATCTGCAAACATTGTTCACTCATCACCGAGCTTAAATTTCCTCCTCCCACTTATCCAAATTTAACACCTGGTACCTTGGGCTGTATGATTACAACGACTATCAGAGTTCATTGGAATTCATCGCCTCGCATCGTCACGCGTTGACTATTGAATTTATGGTGGAGGCAGGTAGTGCTCAACGTTGGGAGTTAGGTGAGTGATGCATCTCATTATCATTGCCCTCTGCTTGCCAATGAGAATTTAGCTCTTTAATGTTGGCAAGGAATGCACTAAATTGTTCATATGATAATCGGATCCTAACTTGACTGAAGAACTCCTTTCCATCCACTCGTGGAGTATGCACAAGAAGTGTTGGAGGGGAATTTGGTGCAGTTGCCTGATGAGTTGGTTGATGAAACTCCACCTTCATGCGGACGCCTTGTGGGAGATCTTGACATAGAATGTCCTCTTGCAGACGCTGCAGTAGGTGATCTTTTTGGTGAACCTACTACAGACATAACTGATCTTTTAGATGAACCAGTTGCAAATATCATCTTTGGTGTTCGTGTTGGAGTACGTTGTGGTGTGAGATAGGGTGTCAATGAAAACCTCTACCCACCCTGCCTTGAAGCATTAGTCTCTCCACGAATCTCTTCTTTCTCAAATGAATTGCTTGTTTATATGGTTCCATTTCCAGCTTGATTTGCTAGTCCATCATTACTGGCTTCTTCTCCTCTTAATGATGAGCTGACAGGCAGATTTGTGTACCCAGTAGTGGGGTTGTCGTGCTTTTTGTCGCCTTAGATTGAGGTGTTTTATCATCCTCATGAAGTGATTTCATAATTTTTTTCGTGATGCTTCCAATTTTGCCACATCTCGATTAAGCTTCTTGACAGTTGACGCCAATGCAATTCTCTCATTCGCAAGTTTTCTTTGCTCATCGACTGCTCGCTCTTGTACAGAGGGAGTGAATAGTATTTTATTTACTTCTAAACTGACCAACACCATGACCATGCATGAAACCCTGCCTACATCCGAGGTTAACAAGAGACGAGGCGGTATGGCGGGCATTCAACGCTTACGGGCAATCAAATTATTGCTTGTTTTGGAGGGAGTGCCAGAATGTTGTTTAGTTACAGGAAATTTGGATCGTGAGGCCTTTTTGGGTCAGGTGCTCAGCTGCAATGGAGATTCGAGCGAGACACTGTGACCAACTAAATAGGAGAGGACCTCTAACTTTTCTCCCTCCCAAAACTGGAGCAAATTTGTCTACAACTCAAGTTTGAAACACAATTTGGACTACCAGTTTCAATGCATTTTGGGATATTGTTAAAACTACACATAGGCTAGACTCTCAATAACCTGAAGATAAAGATTGAATAGAACTCTTTACATTGATTGGTGGCATAAAATCAGGAGTGTAATGTGTCATGCTGTCATGTTATTTCTAAAAATTTGGATATCTTGCGAAAATTTTGCTTCGCCTTGGTTCGTTGGAACAACAATGCAACGCAAATACGTGGCGTTGGGTTATGGCATTAATTTCAATAAATAAACACTTCTTCTTTCCATGATTTTCAAGATATTTTTAAGCTTGCAGTTGTCCGGTTCATTTTGATCAGCTTGCATGTCATCTTTTGTTTTACTTGCGACACTTAAATCTTTTGTTTTACTTGCGACACTTGAACAAGGAGCAGTGATGAACCAGGGTTATTGAAGATGGATTTTGGGGTTTCAAACGAACCAGGGTTTGGAGATGAGTTACAGAGGGAATCAACTTTATCTCGTGAGTTGGATCCAGAGTTTGGGGGCTTGAACAGTTGTGTTTTATGTCACCGGTAATGCGATGACAATTGAGGGATATGGACTATAAATGTCAATCTGTATTAATGTTTATTACTAACTTGTATCAAAGTTTATTACTAGCAATTTCAGTTATTGACACGTGGATGACTATTGCTTTTTTATGGTTATATCATTGTCGGTCACCCAAGTCCATGGATTTGCGCACCCCAAGCATAGATTCGGCGTTCCTTTTCACCTTTAGGTGAAATTGCTAGTATGTTACATATATAATATGCCATGAATATGTGGGGCGTGTGAAATATGTGGGGGGCGTCATAGGGTGGATCACTAGTTCTCAGGGGGCACGAAAGAGTAGCTAGGGGTGGACCTGAAAGTAGCCACGTCAGGCATATTGGTAAACACAAGTTGTTTAGTAATATATGAAGAGTATTGTTTAATAATAAATTTATACATGTGCGCTATATATGTGTGTGCGCGTGTATGTATCAATAGTTGATACGATAGTATGCAAAAGAACTAAGAGGTTAATATATAAATATATAATATTTTATACTTTTAATTAAATGTGGTTGAAAGTGTATGTAGAGCCCAAGAGCATATGTAGTGTATGGTCCATGAAAGTGCATGTTGACCTGAACACGTATACTATCATGTAATCGCTGAAATGACCAGCGAGGAAGCATCGAATGACATGGATAGGCACTGAGGTGGACAATGAGGCAAAAGGCCATGTTAATCATATGACCTATGATTTCATGAGTGACATGGATGGGCCTATTCAATGAATTTGAGGTTAAAAGAACACCAGACTTAAGATGAGCTCAAAACGACTTTAAGTTTGGAGAAAGAGAAGCAAAACTTTGTAAGGGCATATTTTTTCGCCCAATGAGCAGTCAAAAGAAAGGTAATTCCGAGTAGATTACAGTGGTAAACCTAGAATTTTGGGTCAAAGTCAAAAGTCCCGCAAAAATTTCAAAGAAAGCTATAGAAAATATGAAGAGTGAAAATCATGGATTAACAGGTTAAAATTCCAAAGGGAATAACTCTCAACCCAGGCACTAGAATTTATCAAATGAATAGTTAATTGAAAGTTATTGACAAGAAGAAAATCTAAGCAAACCCAAAATTTTGAATTGGGTGAGTGTTGTAGCGACTACAACCACCCTCTAAAATTTTGGCCTGCACCAACTTCGGAGCCTCCCTTGGAGAATTTCATTTTATTACTGCACACACTCGGGTTCACTCCGTGAGCTCATGTGAGTCTTTACATTTTCCTTCCTTGTTTACTGCACTCAAGTCTCTGCATGTTGTCTAAGTCATGCTTGCAACCATTTTCTGGTTATGCTCGAAGTATTTGCTTCGTATTTGTTTGTTGTGTTCGACATGGAGTCATATTCACTATCGCGCAAGCGTCGTCTCGATCATGAACAATCAATCACAAATGTCACACTTGTAGCTTGCACCATCGGTCAGTCATGTTGAACATGTGTGTCCCGATGGTTTGGTCGTTTTGTCTTCAAGTAATGTGAGTGTGTGTCTCTATGATCACCTATGCATCTTTCGACTGTTCACACACTTCATCATTTTTGATGAAGTTCTGACGACCAGACTCCTCACTAACAGTGAACCATCACCCTGCTTTCGACTTGATTGACTGTCAACCAGAACAGCGCAGAAGCACCAAGCTAGTTCTTTCAAGTTGTGTTACCCGCAAACAATTCAATCAACACTCATGCTGGCCACCCAGACAGTCGACCCGTTGTTCATCTCAGAAATTGTGTTGTGCTCATGAGAAGGCCTCTCGCTGCCCATCAGTCATCTCAGCTCTGAAATTGCACAGAGATGATCAGCAAGCTAGCCTCTCGACCTTTATGCAATTTTCCCAGCCAACAGCTCCCACCAGCAGAATACTTGTTCCCTCGAGGAATTGCACAGTTTCTGCTGCCAGTGACTGAGCAGCCAACTGGCAGTTCCCTCTGGGAATTGCGCAAGTTTCGCAGCCAGTGACCACAACAGCCAATTGGCAAATCCCTCTGGGAATTATGCAGATCTGGTTGCCATTGACCCCAGCAGCCAACTGGCAGTTCCCCAAAAAATTGCACAATCCCTGCCTACTAACCCCTCGTGCAGCCCGGCCCATTCCTCTGGAAAATTGCGCAAATTTGGCTGTCTAGCCCCTGCCCACTATTTGTTCCGGAAAATGCACAGAGCACACCTACCTTGCCTTCCAACGGCCCGGATTGTTCCTCCCAAAATTTGCGCAATTTTGCCTCCCAGCTGAGCTAGACCTTACAGTCAATCATTGTCGACACAAATCACTTATCTCCATCTCTTAGTGACTCTTGCGCAGTTTTCATCTGCAGTTACCCGGAGCCATCATCCCGCATCACAGCCCTGTTGCCTCTCCTGGTCACTTACATTCGAATGATCATGTGTCATGGTAGACTAGGAGGTTTTGGATTTGATGTCGTCTCGTCGTGAGTGACTGCAGGCACAAGTACACCAACAAACATGTCAAGGCGACGAACGGGATGAACGAAGGGAGCACACGCAGATGGACAAGTTCACCAACAGGAAGCGGACGAACGCAACGAACATGCACCTTCGCGAACAAGTGAGCCCGTCAAGCCTTCCAGCATGAAAGCAAGGAACAACGTGCTAAAGCTTCATTAAGCAAACCAAGGATCATCGAAGACTCTGCACACTTTGCCATGCAGAGGTGAAGCTATGATACACCATGAAGACATCCATCACTCATCAGCACTCAAGCTCAGCATGCACTCCAGCAGCAGCACAAACGTACCAACAATGTCTTGTCAAGTCATGTCAAGTCAAGTCATGAGTCATGTTGCCCACCTCTCTACTATGGGATTGTTGTCAATCAATGTGATGTAACATGGAATTCCAAGAGACCCACTTGTTGAACATGGAGCAATGTAAGTCGGAAAGTCATGGAAGTCGAACAGTCATGAGGGTAGTCGAACAACAACAAGGGTCAGTTTCAACCTTAGCTATAAATACCCCCCCCCCCACCATTTACACATGAAGGGTGTTTTCACCTCAGCGCCTCCCACATAGCCAAGAGAGTATGTAATCTTTTCTTTGAGGAGTAAGTAGTAGCTCCCACGCCCCACTGACGGGGTTAGTGATGTATGGTGTAACAATGTGTCTTGGAACTTTCGCTTAATTCAGAAGCCTGTCAACACGCCAGCACGTTTTCACATGTATTGTATTTGTTGTAAGACTAATCTTTAACACTTGTAATGCATGTTGCTTTAACCATGTGTTCTACATCTTAACTGATTCATTTGTTGTAATGCATGTTGCTTTAACCATGTGTTCTACATCTTAACTGATTCATTTGTTGTAATGCATAATCTATTAATGGAAATGTGTTGTATATGTTGTTAATGTTGTCCCATCCGTGTTGACTGCTCTCTCGGACATCATACAAACCTTTCACATGAACCTTGCCATAACAATCGTTGCACTCATCTCAAACTAATCTGTGAGTGTTGTACGTGTTATCTTACCTTGTATGTTGTGACTGCCACATCCGAGTGGACTGATCCACCAAAAGCTGTGTATGTCCTTTGTGTTGTGTGTTCCTAGCCGAGTTGGGACTGATCCCTTTCAACCTGGAACTCACCTTCACCTTTTTCCCCTCACAGTGAAATAACCATTGACACAAGTACACTTACACTCACCAAGCACGCAAACCTCACTTCTCGAAGACAAAGCGAACCACTCTCCTGTGCTGACAAGCAAGAGTTAAGGCAAATCCTTAAGACAATGGCAATTAGGCCATCATACCGAATGGGACTCTCACACCAAAGGGTGTGAGGTCTAGTTGGGACTTCATACCGGGGTGATCCCTTGAATGTTGGCAGGTCCATCCCTGTCAACATGTCTGGTGCTAGAAAGAGGGCAGCCAATTGTAAATGGTTGAAACTCCCCTCACACTCATTTAACAATCATCTGGTCAAGGCAGTAAATCGCACTCCCTCTCACCTACACGCGACTCAGCAGTTGGTTACTCCTCACCTCCTAATGTTAAGCGCGAGAATTCAGATCAACACCTTCACTCTATTCACCCCATCACTCACCAGTTCGCGAAAGCAATCGAACTGATCCTAGACAAACAACATCTTCCACGTGCAACGAGGAAGCCAAAGGCCACTCCTACGAGTGTTGTTGTATCATTAGTGGAAGAAGAAACCCTTGCCACACTTAAAGGTCTAGGAGAAGCTATCAAAGATGAAAAGAAATCTCCCATCCGCTAGCAAAGTGAACAAGGAACTCTTGTGGTCTTGGGATCATACTTAGGTATAGGAGGTGGAGGGGAA
Organism: Pinus taeda; assembly: GCA_000404065.3. Classification (NCBI taxonomy): domain Eukaryota; kingdom Viridiplantae; phylum Streptophyta; class Pinopsida; order Pinales; family Pinaceae; genus Pinus; species Pinus taeda. The sequence goes on from APFE031580702.1 coordinate 86,959, forward strand.
GGCAGCGGAGGAGGTAGAGGTGGAGACGAACCAACAGACTTAGAGTTAGACACATCAAACTCCAAAGGAGAGGAAGAGTACGAAGAGGACGAAGAGATGGCTGACCCAAATCTTGAATGGATGACTCAGGGACCATTAGCTCTCCCGGTTGTTCTACACAAGATGTCGAAGCAAGTGGAGAGAATGAACATCAAGTTTAACCCTAACAGTGCGGTGGAGGTGGAAGACCACTTAGTAAACTTCTACCTACAGCTGCAGACCCTTGAGGTACGTTATGACGACGTAGCATGTAGATTGTTTCCATGTACCTTGGATGACTGGGCAGTTGCTTGGTATCACAACCTTCCACCCAACTCTATACAGAACTCAGGTTCTTTCAAGCGTATGTTCCTTGAAAAGTTTGTTGATGACAAGACCCTAGCCATGCTACTCAAAGAATTGGGAAGCCTCAAGATGGAGGGAAAAAAGAAAGTGAGTGATTTCAATCAAAGGTTCACGCGTACACTGAATAGGTTCTCAGCAAACACTAAGCCTCATGACTCATCACCATTGATTACTACATGTCTCCACTGCCAACCAGCGTTGCGCAGTTCGTCAAGCAAGCTGCGAGACCAACACTATTGGAAAATTGTGAAGAGGCTATCAGTGTTGAGAAAGACATGCATGCAGTTGGAATCATCAAGGATGATCAATCGACGAAGGACTCCAAGATTGCAAGTAGGCAGTCCCAAGCAACGATGAGCAAGGGTAGAGACAAGGAAGCAACCGACATTGAGACCCTCACTTGTCTTATCAAGAGATTGTCCATTGAAATTTATGGACTCAAACAACATAGACTGGACACATTTGCAAGAAGTCACCCGCCCAGACAAAGACAAGCAAGCAGTTCATCAACCGGCTCATCAAGTGGCGACCAGTTCGTTCCAGAAACTACGCAAAAGCCTGTGTTCCAGCTCGAATGGTGTGCAAATCTGAAATTATGTTCTTTCCATGAAGAACATCATCCTGAGAACTCTTGCCCATGCTGGAAGCGAGTCACAAATACTTTTTATAGTCGTACACTTAAGGCAGGAAGCGATATGTAGGAGAAACCGGAAGACACATATAACGATGCAGAGGTTTCACGTGATGAGCCATCAAGCTCTAAGCATGTGGTGAACACGTATCAGTGCTCGCAAACAATGGCAAAGACAAACACCGAGAAGCAGCCCCGGAAGCAAACTGACCATTATAGTCTTAGAAGTAAAGGGGCTCCCCCCACACTTGAGGAGATGCAACAAAAGATCACATTGCTGATAAGGAAGACCGATCCACCCGCTGCCTCGAAGAAACAAACAAAAAATAAGTCCAAAAAGACTGCAGCGGGTTAGAGTACGTCCATGAGCAACAAATTGCAGAACACTCCGCCGGACAACATAAACATTTGTTCCACCCCGAACACCTCGGTGAGTCTACCACCTCTGGATTATAACATTGTCGATGACATGAAGAAAACTTGAGCAAACATCAGTTTGTTCCATTTGGCTAAGATCCAGAGTCAATGAGATATCCTTTTGTGCGCTTTGGGACAGACAGCAATGGACAACGCGGCTTCTACTAGCAAGGGAGAAAGTACACCTCCTAGACCACTTTCAACTATGCTCAATACTCTCTGGATGGAAGAAGCAAACTTAGGTTTCCCTCCATTCCTGCTATCTTTTGAAGTCTTCAACTACAATGTTCACAACTGCTTGGTTGATTCCGGTGTGATAGGCAATGTTATGTCGCTCTCTATTAATAAGAGGATCAATGCACAATGGAGCAAAACATCCACAAGAATCATCCAACTTGATAGAACATTTGTACTAGCCATTGGTGAACTACGTGATGTGATCATCTGACTATCCCATGATTGTCGAGTCCACCAATGCATTAATATAGTGGTTGTGGACATTCCGGAAGCATATGGTGTATTACTCAGTAGGGACTGGTCCAGCAAGTTGGATGGATATTTTTCTATAGACTGGTCCCACATGTGGCTTCCATACAAGGGCAAGTGCAACCAAATCTAGGTAGAATCCGAGAGGTACATGAAGCATAATGTCACTCCCATCAATGGCGAGAATGAACCATTGGCTCTCGCAGAACTCATATTTGGCAACTGCCTCCTTGAAACAATGTTAGGGTGTTATCCTGCACGGCCGGCTCCAACCCCACTAGACACATAGTTGGGACTCCTTCCTTGCCCAGCTAACGGTAATGAAACTTGTACAACACATTGTACCAATAGTAGCAGTAGTAGCGGTGACAGCAGTAGCAGTAGTACTAGCACATCAAGCAGTTCGTGTATAAATGAGTTGTGGACTTTGTACTTCGACAGAACAAAGATACAGGACAGCTCAGGGGCTGGGTGTGTCCTGATCGACCCTTGCAACAGGAAGCATCTGGTGTCAAGCCGCTTGGAGTTTGAGTGCACGAACAATGTAGCAGAATATGAAGCACTCGTATTGGACTTGTAGAAAGCCATCAGCCTCAATGTGGTCATGCTTAAAGTGGTAGGTGATTCAGAGATAGTGGTACGGCAGGTTCGTGACACCATTCACTGTTTATCACCACATCTAAAAAACTACCAAGAAGAGGCATGGAGACTAATCTCAAACTTCCAAGCGTTTAATATCATTACTGTGCCACGTACGCGTAATGCAACTGCCAATGCACTAGAAAATGCAGCCTCAAGAATGTCATCGATTAGGGATAGATTTACTATTGAAATTGTGTACAAGCCATCTATCCCGAATAACATAACTAACTTACGCATGTTTAATGATTGTCAATAGATACTACATTTTATGGCCAACGCTAACATTTTAAAAGATGAAGTAATAAATGACGATGAGCACGAGCGTTGTCTGCAAGTAGGAGTTGATGACATGAAAGGCCACATTATCACCAAAGGTGTGGTATCACTAGAAAAGCTATACGACTTGCAAGAGCGGTTCCAAGGGCCAAGGAACAACAAGGCCCACAGTTCCACCATGAGGCATGAACTGATAAACCTGGGAACATAAAAGGATCCAAAATTTTTCAACCTTGGTACATGTTGTACACAACAAGAACGGCAAGCCTTCATCCGCTTGTTCAAATAGTACCGAGATGTGTTCGCATGGATGTATGATGATTTGAAAACTTATGACACACGGATCATCCAACATATCATCCCAATCAAGCCATATCAAAAAAAGCTGAGAAAAGTACATTTGTCGCTTGAACCCCTCATAAAGAAAGACCTTACTAAATTGTTGGATGCATGGATCATATACAAAGTTTGTCATTCCACTTGGGTCTCTAACCTTGTGCCTGTATGAAAGAAGTTCGGGGAAATTTGTTTGTGTGTCGATTTTCAAAACGTTAAACACACCATGGATAAAGATAACTACCCCGTGTTGTCTATGGACCATATCTTGCAAATAGTATCTGGGGCATAAATGTTCTCTCTCCTTGATGGTTTTTCAGGAGACAATCAGGTTCTGGTAGCAGAACCTGATAGACTCAAAACTGCTTTCTGTACCAAGTGGGGTACGTTCACTTATAGACAAATGCCATTTGGGCTTGTAAATGTAGGTGCAGCATTTCAGTGTGCTATGGACATCGCCTTTCTCGGACTCTTTGGGCAAAGAAGACCACATACGCCATCTTAAGAAAAATTTTGAGCGATGTCGAAGATACGGGATTTCCTTGAACCCCAAAAAGAGTGCATTTGTCATGTCGAAGGGGAACCTCCTCGGACACATTGTTGCCAAGAGCGGTATCAAGGTGGATCCAGTCCGGGTCCAAGCTATCACACGCATTCCTCACCTGGTCAACAAGAAATCCATGTAGTCCTTCTTAGGAAAGATAAACTTCCTCTAGAAATTCATCTCGGATTATGCAAAAATAGTCAAGGCCATAGGACATGATCAAGAAAGATGCAGTGTATAATTGGGGCAAGAAAGAAAAGCATGCATTCACCCAGATTAAGCAAGCCATTACCGAATTGCCTACACTATACAACCCATATTTCAAAAAGGATTTCTTGCTATACACCTTCGCTTCCGACAACTCGCTAGCGACAGTACTCACTCAGAAAGACGAAGCTAATGATGAATGTCCCATCTCTTTCATGAGTGCAAGCATGCAGGGACTGGAACTTAACTACCCCGGCATTGAAAAACAAGCTTATGCAGTTTACAAGGTGGCGAAACACTTCAGGCCCTGCTTATTGAAAAACCATTGCATTGTCTTCGTTCCCCACCCAACAATGCGTACTTTGTTGGTACAACAAGAGCTGGGAGAACGACGTGCGAACTGGATGGCAGGTTTGCAAGAATATGATCTTGAAATCAAGCTAGTACACACGATCGAAGGACATGGGCTTTGCAAGCTTGCAGCTAAAGCAGTACACGCCCAAGAGAGCGAAGAAGAGCTCGCTAGTTGGGAGCAGCAGATTAAAATGTATGAAACAAGGTGAGCAGCCCCCATGGAGAATGGAACTTCTTGGTATGCAGATATACGTCGATACCTTCAGCATGGAACCATACCCTCTCACTTTTCTATCAGGAAAAAGAGGGCATTACGCTTGAAAGCCTTAGCATACCAGTCAGTGCATGGAGTGCTTTACAGAAAGCACAGTAATGGAGTTTTGCTCAGGTGCATGGAGGCACAAGAATCAAAGAAGGTACTTCAATATCTGCATGACGAACCCGTCAGGGGTCACTTTGCGGGGAATACCACAGCACACAAGGTTATGTAAGCCGGTTTTTGTTGGCCCACATTATTCAAGGATGTGCATGCCTATGCCTGCAAATGCCCGGTTTGTCAGCAATGCGCCAGCAGAACATGAAGATCAGCAACCCCACTATACCCTGTTGCAGTGACTGAACCATTCCAACAGTGGGGCCTAGACATTATTGGGGAAATTTTCCCTCATTTTTCAAAGAAACGCCACTATATCCTAGTAGCAACTGACTACTTTATGTGGTGGACAGATTCAGTTCCGCTCAAACAAGTGAACAACCAAGAGGTCATCATCTTCCTCCAGCAAAATATCATCTCACGCTTGGCATTCTGGTATCACTTATTTTTTCTAATGCAACTTATTTTTCATCTTTGAAACTCTATGACTTTGCATTAAAAAATGGTATTGTGTTAAAGCATTCATCAAATTACTATCCGCAAGGAAATGGTCTAGCAGAGTCTACAAATAAGAATCTCATTCGTATAATCAAGAAGATTGTTTTCTCTGAACAGCATAACTGGCATACCTCCCTGACGAATGCACAATGGGCTGAACTTGTACCACCTAAGCCCTCTCTAAACACCTCGTCATACTTCCTGGTCTATGGTAAAGAAGCCATCCTCCCGCCAAATATCTACTTGCCTTCTCTTCAGCTTTCCCAGGAATCCCAAGGCAAGCCTTGCCAACTGGATCGGCGTAGGATGGATGCTCTCCATAAGCTCCAAGAATAAAGGATGAAATCAAAAGAAAAATTCATACTCCACCATAACTGTATCAAGAGGTGGTTCGATAAGAAGTCTGTAGGGAAAGCTAGCTTCGATGTGGATGACTTAGTTTTTAAATGGGATAAACCCCATGAAGACAAAGGCAAACATACAAAGTTCCAGTCCCCGTGGATTGGCCCGTACACAGTTCACAAGAAGCTTGGCCCATACACGTATCATTTTCGATCACTCAATGGGAGAATTGACAACCTTCCTGTCAACGACCAAGATCTCAATCATTATTTCCAATAGGACGGGCCGCGCCCGTGCCATGTACATAGTTTTCTTGTTGCTTGTTATTTCATTTGATTTGCTTTGCTTATTGTCTTTGCTTTTCCTTTGTTTTATTCTGATTACTATTTTTGTTCACGTGCATTTTGTTTTTTTGATATATTACTATTTTTGTTTCAGGAAATAAGTGTTGGAAACTACTACATCCTAGTTTTTGGATACATTATGTGGCTGAAATTTGAAGAGACTTGTGACACTGCAGCACTTGGCTAGTCTTGTGTCCACTTTCTCTATGCTTGGTTATAACCTTCGGGCAATAAGTCCTGATGGAAAATATGAACCATTTGTAAGGGAAGCTTTGGTCCAACCGTGAACTTGTGTCCACAGTGGGAAGCCCCATACCTGTACTCAGGCTTTTGCTCTATGTGTTGAAGCTAATCCAATTAGTAGAAACAGAGAAGGGGAAAAATCTAAACGAGCAAACCTATGTCAGAGGTCTTACATTCTTCTCTGAAGGAACAACCTCTTCTGCTCTCAATAAGTTCGGATCCCTCTTCGACCCTGTTGGAGAGGTAAATCCCCTCTATGGATAGAGGCGATCCCTACTAGCCCATAACGGGTCTAGCAACAATCAAACAATGCTATCACGCAAATTCCTAATTGCAAATAAAGAGTAGGTGATGAAGAACTACTTGAGATCCAATGCTTTAGTTCGTAGAAGAGATGGTGCTCGTGTTCCTTTGCCTTGGCCGGTCACGATCCTCCACTATCCACGTGAATGGACACCTGCACACAAAGAGAAAAACCACAAACACAAGCGTGAAATCTAATATATGAAATTATACATCAGTCAGGAAGGATATAATTCAACATCAACCATTACAAGTACAACGAGAATGGAACCATAATGATAATCATCTATTTATTAATATTCAACAAAGGAGAATACAACCAGCGTCCTGACGTCAAGTCCTCCTTTGGCTGGGTGCTCAGCTACACAAGTCTTGCAAAAGCTTGAAGGGGTGAGGGACAAACTCTCTCTCTTTAGTGACAAAGTCTCCTTACTTAGGGAAAGCCTTATGGATACAAAGAAGGCTTCTTGCAACTCCAACCTTTTGATGTCTTCCTTTCAGCACAAGTATTGCCACAAGAGTCAGAACTATCAGAACTAGAACTAGCTTGCTCAAGCCATGGGAACAAGCTTTTATAGAGGGAAAGGAAGAGATAAGGTCAATCCCCCACAATAATGGATTTGGCTTCATCACTTGGAAACTTCCATGGAATGGTGGCAAACTACTTTCCATCCAAGGAGATTCGAAGCCAAACCATCCTCACTCAACTTGGAATCAGTTTGGTGAATGAGTTGGACAGAACCTTCGGAGGTTTGATTAGTTGAAAAATTTGCCCAAAATGGTTGGCGTGATTGCGACTCTGGGACAGAGCGCTAATGGCGCGCCCTTTCATTAGGATTTTCCCCATTGGCGCGGGCATAACACAGGGTACCAGCGCTAATGCAAAAAGGGTTGTTTTTAAGGGCAATGAGCAAGAGATGTCTTAAGGGCATATGAAGCTCATGTTTAGAGGTGGATAAGGCAAGTGATTTCAAGTCTTGTCACTTCTCACAAGTCCCGGAATGGGTCCTCCAAGATGCGGGAGAGGGGTAACAGGGACGGTGACAAATTACTGTGTAACACACCTTCAGCTAGATCCAAAGGAATGACTACTCGGAGTGCATTCCTTTCGAAGATTATTTTCCACTTTTTAGGGTTGATGATTCCATTCATGTCTATTGCCCAGTCTATTCCTAGTAGTGTCGGATAGGGGTTAATATCATCCAAAATTTCTATGACTTCAAAATCAGTTTTTGTACGAGCACCGTTGATATCTACGACAACCCCTTGCAATCTTCCCATCGGCAGGATCTTTTGTTGGTTTTCCAATCGCAATTAGATCGGGGACCACTGCAGTGTAGGCCTACCCATGCATTCCCAAGTCTGTTTTGGTAGGACATTCGCGTCGGAACCCAGATCTAAGATGACCTGGTCCATTTCGTAATCACCAATCTGGGCAGTCAGTCACATCTCCCATCCGGTGTGTTAGACGGTTTTTCCCAATTTCTGGATTATGCATAGTTCATCTACCCCCATGCATCTAGCTATTAATTCTTGTAACCCTTTCATTGTGTTGGCATCCCGCAGGAGCTTCATACAGGTTTCTAAAAAGGTAGTTACCAAGGCATTATACTGTTGTAGGTCCGGTTGTTCCTTACTACCCAAAGTCGATGCTTTTGCAAGATTTTTCTTAGCCTCCAAAAAGGTTTCCTTTTCTTGTGCCAAATCTAATTCTGGTTGTTTTGTGGGAGCCTTACGAACCCATGTATCCTCCTTCGGCTTCTTCCCCTTATCTTCCTCGGTAGTTGCACTGCTTCTGAGCGTCATGTTTATGTTGGGGCCTTCGGTGCGGGGTTCAACCTTCATCATCTGGACGTTCTGGGTGGGACTAGCTGGGATCACTCCTTTCTCCCTTAATTGCATGAGTAGCGTGGGGCAATTAACTACATCGTGATCAAATTGGTAGCATGTCGGACAATAGGCTATAGTAGGATTCATACAATCCCACGCGTAATGTCCCTATCCACCACAATTATAATAGATCAACTGTCCACGGCCCCGTCCGGGCCTCCATCCTCCACACCCTTGTCCACATATCAGGAATCCCCTGTGCACGAATGGTGCAATCGGGTCCTATCCGTGTGTCTCTATGTGCATCCTATACATAAGGTTTGGTCCATCGACATGCAACAATCTCTTTCCTCGTGACCCATTTTTCTGCAAAAGTTACAAAATAAGTGTTGAGGAGGTTGTCGTACGTTTGGCAATAGGTAGCAGTTGTCTATCACATGCTTTCCCCCTACCTGGAAAATCGCACACCAAAGTGGGGAAATCACACTCGGTCCCGTCTATACCTCTGGTCGCAAGGTTGTTGGCCCCCTTGTTACCGCAAAATTCACTGCAACCAAACATTGATCCTTATTGTGTCCTTGGCTTCTACATGCCCACCACCATACTTCTTCCCAAAATTCTAGGTGTGGTGCCTGGTCTTGTTTTAACTTCTGTATTTCCATACACAAATTTTGGACCTGCGCTTGGATTTGCTAAACTCCCAACCCTGGGTCCTGTACCGAGGTTTTGTGTAGCCGCATTGCTACCTCCAGCACTTCTGCTTGGGTTGAGATCTTCTGCAGTGACAAAGTCGATTTCAGATATGGCATTAGTGATGCGATGAACCAAGCGCAGTGCTGTGCATCCGTCAGGGTCATGTTGGCCTTGCAAATAGTGATTTTTAACCTTTGATCCAGATTCCATGAGGTCGCACTAGGCATCATTGTGATCTCTTGGAATCCCACGACTGACTGTGATTCCAATTTTGGTCAGCTGAACTCCTTTTTTAATTACATGTGGATGTCTGCTATGCCCGCCATTGGGTTGATGCCTGAATACTTCATATACCATGTCAGCGCTCAGTCCTATAGTGTGCTGACTAAGACAAATTTCTTGATATTATCATCCGTGATCTGTTGCGCATCCCATACTGAATTCAATACAAACCAAAACTTTTCCAGATCTTCACTTCCTGCTCCCTTGAATATTGGTAGCTGGATGGCGCTCGCCATTACTACCGTCCTGATCCTTTGTCGACTTTCCTCTAGCGTCCCCACCTTTCACAATAGACACCCCTTAGGTAGATCCTGATCCCAGCAACGAAACCATTTGTTGGCTTATATGGGCTTGATCCAGGTTCGGAAGAATTATTTAGCCAAACAAATCCCACAGCTACCAGCCCTTTCGGCAATAGCCCGTGAAGCACGGACTGAGGTCTCACCCGAGGTAGCGGGGGAGGGTGCTGGAACCAGGTTTTCGCACCCAGGGGATGTCTTGGATGTGGGTTTGGGGCTCGTGCACTATTCTGCAGCCTCGCGCTACGCGTAGATCGGAATACCCTTATCGCACTTATTACAGATTGAATCACTTATTACTGGTTTGATCTAGTTAAAATGGTATTTAAGTAAACATTTAGTACTTTTGGTTACTTCGCGCATCAAGATAAAGCCAGTTCACATGTATTCAAACGTAGCAAATGTAGTAATCATAATAGTTCATTTATCATAAAAGAGTTAAGTCGCAATCAACACAGAATTCAAAAGAAACTTATCATTATTATCAATCTTCAACAATACATCAAGATCCACCCTACGCACTCAGTTGCAGCGGTCTATGCACATAGTTGTGGACTTACCAGGCCTCTGCACACATAGCTGCAGAGCCTATACCTTCTATCCTACTCCCTTGACTTGGACTTACAAACGATTTCAAGCTATTTCCTTTCAGAACCCATTACATTCCATCTTCCAAAAGAACTACTTTTCCCTCATAGAGCTAAGCTCTATTTATACTCTCCCTTGGCCCACGATCCCTCCGCAGGCTGAATCTATTACTATTTCTTTACATTATTTTTGGGTGGACTACCCTTTGACTCAACCTACTATAGTTAGCGCTCCGCACTTTCCGTGGAGTCTTTTACCAAAATTCTGGGCTTCACACCCCATACTCGTTCTGCGGGGCTTTTTCTACCCAACAGCGCTACTACAACATCTCCATGCATCTCGCACCATTGTACCATTCTCTGTGCTACCCTGCATTGTGCAACACACTTGTGCCTCTCGCATTGTTGTAGCCTGCATGCTCTGTGTTGCCTTGGGATTCCCTGCACTATATCTCTCTCTTCCTCTCCATCTGCATCTGTCGCTACCCAATCAATCAGTTACTACTACTCCACATCGGGGCTCCCGTAGCAAGGTCTCATCTAAGAGGTTGGGTACCTCAAGGATCCTGCCCCTCCTCCTTGGGACGATCACTCTATATCACCCCATCTTCTACCTGGAGGTATGGTTGCATGTGATCCCTCTGCCCACCAGCCTTGATGTTTCCCCTTACTGGAGGCCTCTGCATGAGTAGATGTCTCTACTCAATCTCCACTCAGCTTCCCCTATTGTGGCTACTCCACAGCCTCCTGAAGCTGCTGCAACAATTGTGGCTCCTCCACAATCATCTGAGACTTCTTCTGGCGTTGCATGTTGACAGGTAACATACCCTCCCTCTCAACCACCAAGTCTCCATCAGTTGCCTTGCTTCTCAAGGCTTTGCATGCATCTTGAACCTCAAGAGAATATAAGTTCTTGACCCGTGAACCAATCTGCTTCACCTGTCTAGTGATGATGTGTCTAAGGAAAACCTTTCCCTTATTGAAGACTACATCATAGCCTCTGTCTTCCAGCATCGCAATCGACACCAAGTTTCTCTTCAGTCCTAGTTACATACTTGACATTGGTCAAGGTAAGGCGAGCTCCATGCTCCCTCTGAAAAATAATCGTGCCTACACCTGAGACACTATACTTCTCACCATTACCCATCGCTATGAGTATCTGGAGATCTTTCTCCTCCAAAGTACTGAACAAACTCTTATTTCCGGTCATGTGGAAAGAAGCTCCACTGTCAAGAAACCAACCACTTCCCACCATGGATGAAACTATGCATGTGAAGAGTGTGAATTCCAACTCAAACTGTGAAGCAAGTGCCTCACCTTCAGATCCTTCCCCAGATCCCTTCTTGGATTTCCTTTGTGGACAATTTGCAGCATAATGGCCCACCTCATGATAACGAAAGCATCACACTTTTGATTTGTTAACCTTCTTCCCACCATTGGAAGAACTGGAATTGGAAAGAGAAACATTCTCCTTCCCCTTCTTTGCCTTACTCACTAAGGCATAATTCTCCTCATCCTCCATGGATGAAGAACCATCTCTGGTGCTCCATCTGATCTCCTCTTGCATCAAATCCAACCATAGTCGTTCCTAATCTGGTAGTTTCTCCCTTCCATTAACCAAGTCTTGGTAGCTATGCCAACTCTTAGGAAGGCCAAGGAGTTCTAGACTCACCATATCATCATCATCTGTCACGACCCCTACACTTGCAAGCTCATCCCTGCATGTGATGATCTTGGTCAGATACATAGAGATCGTCTCATCTTTTTCACACTTGATCTTTCGAAGATTTTCCTTCAATGCCAGCTTCCTTAGATCACTACTATTCTAATAAAGATCTTTCAATGTTTTCCACATTGAAAACGAAGTCTCCTTCCCATTGAGGATTGAGACAATGTGATCTCGAACTCCCTTCAGGAGGATTCTCGTAGCTCTAGCCACACACTTCTTCCATTCTGCCAGTTGAGTAGCATCAGTCGGCTTCGTGACTTCTTGATCAATGAAGTCCTTAAGGCCGTTATCTTCTAATACTGCCTCCATGCGATCCTTCCAAGCTATGTAGTTTGAGTTTTCGTCAAGGGCATACTCAAGCCTCAAACCATAGAACACCATCGGTGAAATAGATGTGATAAGAACTCAATTCAATATTCAGAAACCACAAACTTCAACTTCTCCCTTCTTGTATATTGTTCTTCCTTGATCACCTCTACTCCGATACCATGTAGAAATTTCTCTACAAATTAGCTAGCTCACTGATATCATGTAGAAATTTCACGTGCAGATCCAACTGATATATGCAATGTACTAAAGCATAATACTAGATCTACATCTCCCATAAACTTAGCGGAAGCTTAATTGAACATGAGCAACATCAAGCATGAACACATATAACTGATAAGAAGGAATCAATCACACATAACAAAAAAGAATCTATCCAGGAAAAGCACTAGCCTAAAACCCCATCTCTGTGTTATCAATCAAGTGGAAATCCCCAAGAACATACAAAAAGAATCATCTCAAAAGCTATCCTACTCTCTCTATACTCTGATGATGTAGCTCATAGACTACCTAGGCCTCAATATATAGGCCACAAGTCCTAAAGCCCCTATTTCCTTGTGCAATTTTGATTGGGGTCCAATTACATAACATGTGTGAATTGGCCCCAGTCATACCTGCTGTCAACCTCAGGTCCAACTATGCAATCCTTGAGGACTCAAGTTCCTCCTACATGTAAGGAATATTCAGAAGGAAGATCCTAGCATCTGATAGTACATTGTCCCTCATCTGATCTCAATAGGGTCTCTGTCTGAACTGACATGCACCAGTTATACATGAGAGAATACTCAGTTATCTAAAAAAGCAGTAGTCACATGCATGCAAGCATTAACTAACTGAATCTCATTAATTTAACAACTTGTTAAACTAATCTAGCTAAACTTGACTAAGTCAACTAATCCTCTCAATATAGAACTCATCCTTAATTCCTCAATCAGTGGAGCAAATCAAGAACACATTCCCCAGTTAGTGGAGAAATTATTGCATGTTCTCACAAAGACTTCAAGTTTAATTTTCCATAACTAATTAACTCATGGAGAATTAATTAATTAATATTTAAACTGCTGGTAAGACCAAATTCGAATTTTACTTCCTATTTTAGACCCGGGACTGCCTAAAAATAGGAATCCAACCAGAACTGCTAAAAATAGAACTTCTATTTTTAGCACTTACATTTTTCATTCCCTATTGCCCAATCCAGCACTGATACCCAAACTGCTATTTTTAGCAGTTCTATTTTTAGCAATTTATTGTTTCCCATTTTCAACAGAAGGACCTGAAGTAACAAGTGAATATGATTGAGGTTCCTAAGGTTCAACAACCTCAGGAACTAAACTATTTGACTCAAGAAATTCAGGTTTGATTACCTTAGGAATCAAGGTTTCAGGAGCTTTTGTTTTGATTGTTTCAGATTCATCGTCAAAAGTAGAGATTATCTCAGGCTCAGTACTCAAAGGGAAAGATAATTCTAGTTGATCAAATTCAAGAGGAGGACTAGAAGCAGTTCCCAAATTTCATAATTTGGTAGTTTGTGCCTTCTTATGCTTCTAACGATGCTCAAGAGTAGCCTATGGTAGAAGTGGAGGCTTATTTTTTGTTCTATGTAAACGATGGAGTGGGGGATTTTGTTCTTCCATGTTGGATAATAAATTTTAGAAATTAAAACAAAAATAAATAAAAAAGAGGGTAAACTAGGCATAAAGGATTACCAAGCAAGCATGAAATGCAATATACACCTTCATGAAGCAAGGAATTAATGTACATGCAGGAAATCTCCCAAAATATTGTGTTTGGTGTATCACGGTACACAAGGTGGCCAACTCGGTTACCTATGGTGAGAATAAAAACCTATAGGGTACTTCCAAAATATACTAGATGGTATGTGGAAGTGCAGTCCGTAGTAGTGTTGTCTAATGCGTAACCGTTTCATGAGAGCATTCCCATATGATTTACATGCGTGGAGCTATCCAATATACCCAAAGTTACATGGAGAATGATCCTACACACTCACATACGTGGAACGAGATTTCACCCCCAGGATATAATGTTATAAAAAAACAACATATCCTACATTTAATGAGGCTAGAACACATCTCTAGCCTAGACCTCTAAATGTTTACATTAATGTTACAAATTCTTCTTAAGTTGATTCAATAAATTTTACTATTTATCTTTAATTAAATTTCAGTTTTAGGGCTCACTGCGAATGTCACTCGAGTATCCTAAATTTCAAACTAGCATGAGGAAATTGAATCCTTCTCATTCAATGACAATATATCTAAGGAAGGGAAGAGACAAAGAGTGTGCAACAAACAATATGCAGAAAACAACATGCAAAATGCAATTCCCTTTTCAATGCAGCTGTTCCAATTTCAATGCTAACAAAAATAAATAAATTCCAATGCAAATATTTTTCTTTTCAAGTCACTTAATTTTGAAAATGAAAAAAACTAAGATGAAAATTCTAACCACTGATTCAAACAAGATTTTTAGAATTATGACTAGAACACCAATTTTTCTAAGCCCTCAATGATAAAAAAAAAAATCAGTTTGTAAACAACCTAATGATAAGAAAAAAGGAAATATTGAAGAAAATATTTGCCAATGGTATCAAAACAAAACAAAACCAAATGGAGGCTTCAGAGGGACCACAAGACACTTAGAGATGCAAGGGAGTATAGTTGGAATCAAGGATGGATCAGAGAGAAAATTAAGGCAAAGAAAAATTTGTGCATGAACGGGGGCCAACGTAGGTGCAAAGGAGGCACTGGTGCTATATAACATAGGCATAGAGAAGGACCAGCTGGGGTGCAACACTGTGTTATAGGACCAGAGGGTGTGTTGGTATAGGGACGCAAAGTGCAACACAATGATTTCAATTGAGACTCAATGAAAGGTCTTCATGGGTCTATTCTTGACTGGATAAGACAATAAAGGTTTGGAAAAGAGGTAAGACAAGAAAAATGGACAAGTAAACCACCAAAGGAATACATCGTTCCCTAGTATGGTCACCAATTTGTTATGCAGAATCTACAACTTCACACATAAGTATCTCCCCTAGGCCCAGTGAACCAACCTAGAAAAACATAAAGACAAAGGCACTGATGCTTTCCTTGAAGTAAATAGATAATGGGATGAAGCTTATCTGGAACCTGTCATATGCTTCACTCCTTCTTTGGCTTGAATTCTCCAATCCTATCTCTGGCTGCTATTATTAGAACTTGCATAGTCAGATAACACAAGCCAAGGATCCACAAAATTGATGCACCATCATCTAGTCACTTGATTAAATAGATCAAAATGGTATTGAAATATATGAAACCATAAGATCATATATAGGAAAACAAAGAACTCTTTGCATTAATATAAATGGAGTTATTTACAACCAAAAATAGGTGTTGATCCTATAAAAGAGCTCCTCCGAGTTGACTTTTCCTTTCCTTATCACAAAGTGCGCCTCTAGTCACCTTAATGCATGGAAATATATCTACCACATTAGTAACATAAGGGTAAAATCACTTTCTAAAAGCCAACCTATTTCTTATGGATGACAAAAAATATATAGGTGAAGGAGGTAGTTCATGAATTCTTATCCTTTCACCAATTTGGGCTTGAGATCCACTCTTGATGGGAGGATGAGCTGAAGAAATAAGGGATGGAAACTCCAAAGTAGGATAGGATAGGATTTGAGACTTTTATCTTAGGTAAATGGTTGCAACAGATCATGGAATCTTATGGAAGAAAAGGCTTCAGGATTCTCTCTCTTCTTCCTGAATTTCTAGAACCAACACAGGCCATAGTGGAGCAACCTAGTAGTCCACACTGTCAAGAAGAAGGCCAGAGATTGTTGGTCCTTAAAATAACTAAAACAAGGTGTTCTCAGGAAGAAACCATGGGATTAGAATGAGTCATCCTTAGGGATTTGTGCAAGGATGATGAAAAGGAGTTCAAAAGATGTTGATTGATCCAGTTGAAGGCTATTGACTAGATGTAACAAAATGTCCTATAACACTTTGGAAGCACCACCTGGGATTATTTGAGAGAACTTTGGGTCTAAAGCGTTCCGATATAATGCTTTGTCGAAGAGGCCACGAAGTAGATTATATCGGAAGGTCGAAAATTTTTAGAGGAAAGAGGTCCCAAGGTTGACGACCATACGACCCATCTGGAAGGACAAGAAAGAAAGAGATGGGGTATGCTTTCTTCCAATTTCTCACAAATAGGGCATATAGATGGACCTGCTATTCCCATTTTCTCAAATTCTCAACAGTGATGATTTTATTTTGGAAAAGTAACCATCAAAAGAAGTTTACCTTGGGGATGGAATTTGACTTCCAAATATTACTCCGGATAGATGATTTTAGAGGGGTATTGTTGGGTCTTGAAATTGTCATTCATTTCCATTTCACTTTCACTATTATGTCCATTATATCACCTCCATTTCACCTTCATTTCATTACCATGTCACTACATTCATCTCGCTTTCATCATTATTGGGTCACATCTATGTGTTTCCAAACTTTATTAATTCTTAGCCTTTCTAAGTGAATTTGTGGTTAAAAATTAGAAAATAATGTGCATATGCTTATACCTAACAAGTGGGATGAGATTGTTGACATGTGTAGGTCAAAAGGAAGCTTCTGGAAGACCTTTATGTGGCATCCTAAGGCCAAATTCGAATCTGAGTGGAGAGGATCATGAGGATATGTGTCACATTTCCTATTTGTATTGAAACTCTAAGAAGACATGTGTCTTATCATTTCCTATTTTGATTAGAACTCTAGAGGTATAGGGAGAGATTCATGGACTCTCATTAATGAGATGACTTCTCATCTTGTTGTATAAATAGGAGATCTCTCCCTTCATTTGGTAGCTTTGAAAAACTTTTGTTAGCTCAACTTGTTGTACTTCGTCATTTTGAAGAATTTAAATAAAGCTTTGAAGTTCCCAACATGGAAGGAGATGTGAAGTAGATGTCATGGAGCATATTAGAATGTAAGGTAGAATAGATTTTCTTTTGTAGCTTTGCTTTTATTTCATTCAAGTATGTCACCTTATTGTTTTCAAGTTTTCAAGTTTAGATTTTCTATTCATGCAAATGTGTTCAACCGGTTGATTGTAGATCTATCTAACTGCATAATCTATGCTTAGGAAAATAGTCCAAGAAAGCATTGGTGCTTGGAGCATTAGAGCACACAGTAGATTAGTTTTCCTTTACATGTTTTGTATTTAATTTTGTTGCAATTTGATTTTCAGTTTTAGAACAATGAAGTATTGAATCCCTCCAAATGCTATCACAAGGAGGTAGTTCTCCCAAAATTGTATAGTGGCGTGATAAAATACTTCATTTCGTTGTTATAGTAGATTAGTTGCAATTTCACTTTCAGTCTTAGCCTTTCATTTAAATTTCAATTTCAATTTTAGAACAATGAAGTATGGAGTCCCTCAAAATTCTATCAAGGAGGTAGTTCTCCCAAAATTGTATAGCAGAGTGATAAAACACTTCATTTAGTTGTTATAGTAGATTAGTTGCAATTTCACTTTAAGTCTTAGTCTTTCATTTAAGTTCATTGAAATTTCATTTTCAGTTTTAGAACAATGGAGTATTGGATCCTTCTAAATGCTATCACAAGGAGGTAGTTCTACCAAAATGGTATAGTGGTATGATAAAACACTTCATTTAGCTGTTATCATTTTTGCTTTCATTTCATAGACATTTTCTCGGCTTAGATTAATCTAACTATTCAAAGCTTTGATTTGTTTTTATCTAATGTTTATTTCCTTTTCTCCCTTCTTTAGAAATTAGATTTTAACATTAAAAGTCATTAGATTTAGTTGTCCATTAACATTTAGAGATTTCATTTAGAAGCATAACTTTTCTTTCTTAAATTAATTTCCTTAAGCATGAGAAACAAAACCCCCAAAAACAACATAAACTATAAAACAACGAAGTAAGAAAAAAGTTAACTAAGCACATATAGTGCACCACACTTCATCAGTTTACGATACCCGGATTGATAATTTATGTAGAGAAATTTAGGACACTAAATTGACTAGACATTTTGGTTCCATTGCCGAGGAAGTTTAATTAGGAGATCTTATTTCTTACATCTAAAAAAAATCAATAATTTCTCGAGTGCTCTCCTCCTGCACTTTGTGTGATCTGGAGGATCAGAAAAAGAATTTTATGCTTAAATATATATATATATTATATATATCATTTCATTTGATTAATGAAAAAATAAAAATAAAAATCCAACTGCTTTGATAGGTTCAGTTGTCCAAGATTGACTGGTTATGGTTTGTAGTGACCCTCAAAACGTTGTGTCCTGTTTTAATAATATTTTTCAAATTAGCTACGGAACGCAGCCCTGTTCCATAGCTAACTGTGCGCTCCATAGCTATTTCCAAGGTTTAGTAAGTTACATGCATCAAACGAAGAAGCCGACCACATGGCCATCTCTGGAATCATCCCGACATGGATTCTATCCTAGTCATCTAGCCCAGATCGATAAAAAAACCACCTTAAGACCTCAGTCAATGTCCTGTTTTCAGTACATTTACCTTGAAGCCTTAGTTGCCTGAAATTGAGAACCATTAATCATTTTTATAAAATTTTCATAATTTCAAAAGAAAAGAAAAAAAACAACCAGTGGCTATCTCCAATCCCAGTTTCCACTGTGGCCTCAATAGAAAACCTGCATTTCTATTTGAGCTTTGGCCTTGAAACAAACCTGCAAGAACATTTAAAAAAAAATTCAAATGTGTAAATTCAACAGATCGAATTGCATGGACTGTTGTGTTGAAATAAAAACTCTGCGTTTTTGGAATTTGTGAGGGCTCCTTTTCTGGTTCAAGAATGGGAGGTGGATGATGTATTGGAAACCTATAGAAATCCTCTCACGACATGAGCGAAATGGATTGACAAAAGCATTAATCCCAACAAATCCTTAGTTTTCTTATGTGGATACTCGGCTACTCATTTTAGTGGAGCGCAATGAGTTTGAGCTAATATACAAAGTGATCCATGCACCTGGTAATCGGGATCCATCATGTGCTTGCCAGATTCACTTGTTCACCATTGCCAAACAACATAATTGTTCAGACCACCGAAATCCTTACTTGTGGAGGCTATATCACCAAGAACAAACCATTGGCTCATTCATTTGCTGGTGCCATTGTCTATGTTGTGATTGCATTGAAAAAAAAAATTGAAATTGATTTTACAGAAGATGTAATTGACAAAAGAAACGCAGAATTGTAAAAATAATCAAACTTTAAACGCACATTCTGTCCAAATGAAAATGAATTAGGAAAAAAATGGGTTTTTTTAGGGATGAGGTCAATTAGATAACCCAAAAATGGTTTTAAGAATTTCGAAATGGTTTGGGAGAATTTTTCAGTTCTCTGAAGCCCCATTTGGCATGCCGCGTGAGGAAAAACGGATTTTAATTAAATGAACAGAGTGTTGTTTTAACATGGCGCACTTGAGGAAGGGAAATCCTATTTGGGAACTAATTATGCTATGGCATTCAATCCTAATTATACTATGCCTTTTGTCTTTAATGCTAACGGTCTCATGCAATCTCCGTGACTCGTACTTCACTATACATCTGTTTAACAGTAAGATACATGATGTAACTCAATTGGATACGGCTCTTCACAACTCTATTGCTCATTTATCACATCGAGTTTCTCTCTTATGCTTTTGCAACCTTCTCTGTGTATAGTAGTCACTTTGTTTTCCACACAGTTTACGTATGCAACCACTCCATTTCACACAGTATCTTCTGCACACTCTGTTTTCACACATATAGCTTCTCTGTTTTCGTGTATGTACAGTCGTTTTATTCCATGCTCATAGTTTCTATCATTCCATATCCATATTCATTTTTTTTACCAGTTGTTCCACTATCCTATACATAGTCTTCTTCATGCAGTCACTCATTTCTTAAACAGTGAAGGGAATTTTGAAGAATAGAAAAGAACAGAGGCTCATGAATGATTGGTCCTGTGCACCAGTTGTGGTCTTGGACTTTCTCCCTAGTACTTGGCTACATAAAATCTCTTTTCAAATAACTTAAATCAGAAAACAGATTTCTTAACTGTCTTTTAGCTACAGAACGTAGCCACATTCTGCAGTTAATCGACTGTTCCGCAGCCATATCCACGCTTTTGTAGGTTATAGGTGTTAAGAGAGGAAAAGGACCACATGGGTAGCTTGGAAAACATCAAAGCATGGATCGTATCCTATCCATCTGGCCTAGATCAATGAGGAGGACTCTGGTCAAAGGGAAGTCAACTATAGGAACCTATGGTTGTTCCACAGCGAATCGACTGTTCCGCAGCTACTTTCACGCTTTTGCAGGTTCCAAGTATCAAGAGGGAAAAATGACTACATGGGTAGCTTGGAAAATATCAGGGCATGAATTTTGATTTGGTTCATTGTCCCAAAATGAAGAAGCCATTATCGTTTTCAAGGAGTGTGTTATCACTAAGTCGCCACATGTCAAGGAGAAAAATGAAAAAAAACAAAACCAAAGACTCACAGATAAAAAAAAAAAAATGAATCAATGAAATGAGTAGGTTATTTGCTCACTTTTCTGGAAGGTATTGATTAATTTTGGACTGATGATGAAAAATGAATAGCTAACTTTCTGTTCAAGATTTTTAGCTACAGAAACTGTCAAGAATGAAGAAATTGCTCAAAAGATATAATAGTTAACTTGAGGCACTAATTCCGAAGCATGTATAAATTATTTTGGTTTTCTTTCATGAACTTGTTTCATTAATACAAATTCTTAGTTTTGTGTGTAAATATCATAACTAGAGAGATTTTTCACCTCTCTCTTTTGATAGTCTTACATTCCATTGCAGAAGAAGTATTAGTTTTTTATGCAGGTTCCAGGAGGAAGGACAAATGACTACAAGTGAATGGTGTCTCTCTTAAGAGACCAATTTTTTTTATAACAGGATGATCAGCAACAAAGAAGAAATATGCTAATGCAAAGTTAGATCCAAACACTTTCAAAACTTTCAGATACTATTGCCTCCATTACATCCATACTTCATAATAAACCATTCACCTCATTTCCCTTCACATTTTCCATTTACATTCACATACACTCCATTATTTTGTCCACTCCTAACCCACAAATAAAAGCAAGAGGCTCATTTACATGCTTATTGCCCATTACCATTTCTACTTTTCATTGCCATCTTCCATTTTCATCTTCCCTTTCCTATCATTTGCATTTTGCAAATAAACCCTGCTTCAATGCAAATTATTTGCTTCAATGCAAATAATTAAATACTTTATTATATGTTACTAGTGTATATCATTATTATTAGATATTAACTTATATAGTATATATATATTATTATTATTATTGATATTAATATATTGTGGTTATTTATTATTATTTTTATTACCATATATTACTTTTTATATATTTTATATTATTATTATACATTAATATTTTATTATTTTTTCTCCGTTTATATTAACGTTTTAGCTTATATAGTTATATGCATATGTATATATATAATAGTTATGAAATAAGCTTAGTTTTAAACTAACCTTAGTAAGTATGATATTTATTTACCTAATTTATCTTGGTACCTTAAATATCTTAATAATAAATATTAAGGAATATTAGGTAAAAAAGGTTATATTAGGTATAATAGTTTATATTATTATTAGTAGATATTAACTTATATAGTATATATATATTATTAATATAAAATGGTTATTTATTATTTATTTTATTACTATATATTATTGTTTATATATTATATATTATTATTATAATTATATATATTAATATTTTATTATTCTTATATACTAACTCTTTTCTCCGTTTATTTATTCCTTCATTGAATATAGTTATATATATAATTAATATATAATGTAATAATCTAATTTTTAAACTAACCATATGGTACTTATTTACCTAATTGATCTTAGTTCCATAAATATAATAATTAATATTAAGTATTAAGATTGTTATTTTTAAGAATTTAAATAAATAAACTATTATTTTATTTTATTTTTTCACCTAATTTAACTTATTTCCACGAATAAAATAGTAAATATTGGGAATAATTATAATAATAAGAATATTAATAATTTATTAGGGTCCTTGGGTCAAAATTAGACGCTAATCGGTTTTAACTGTTGGAATCTCTGCTAGTACTATTTAACGCGCTAGTCTAGATATGTCTCTTCAACTTGTCCTGACGATGAACCACACTAGTTGGTTCAAAACGCGTCGGCAAAGGTCTTTCTTTATGTGATTTACGCCGAAATTCTTCTTATAATCCATAGTCCTCTGAGTCTAAATCCCGTGCAAAAATATCTTGAGGCTTGCATGCCTCAATGGCAAGTCCTCATGCCGACTAACAATGGGAATAAATTAATGTCCCTTGTTCATCGAATCTTCTAGGTGACTCGACATCAGCAAATTTATTCATACCTAGCAAGATGTGTTTGGGCATGGTCACTAAGTCAAAAATTTCCTACTATGTTCGACATCAGAACTGTTGAAAAATGTGCAACAAGAAATGCTAAATTTAGAATGTGCTAAAAATAGACCTGCTAAACATAGCATGTCTAAAAATAGCAGTTTGGCCAGTGAGGTCATTGGCCACATTGGGTGAGAGGTGAAACTGTTAAAAATAGAAAGTTTTAAAAATAGCATTTATAGGTCCCTTTCTATTTATAGCAGTCCTTAGTCTATCTATAGGAAGTAAAATTAATTTTGGTCTTAACAGCAGTTGGAAATATTAATTAATTAATTCAGTTGAGTTAATTAATTAAGGAAATTCGAATTTGAAGTCTTTATGAGCATGCACATGAGTTGTCCCACTGATTGAGGAATTTATCCTTAATTTCCTCCACTGATTGAGGGAATAAGTATGAGTTCTATAATGAGAGAATCAGTTGACATAGTTCTAACTAGTCAAGTCCAGTTAGATTATTTTAACAAATTGTTAAAATAATAAAATATAGTTTGTTAATTCTTGCATGCATGTGACAACTATTATTTTAGATAACTGAGAATTCACTCATGGATAACTGTTGCATGTCAATTCTGTCAGAGACCCCGTTGAGATCAGATGTGGGATAGGGTACTATTAGATGCTTGGATATTTCTAGTAAGTATTCCTTGCATGGAGAAGGATCTATTATAGGAGATTGGAGGACTTGTGGCCTATATATTGAGGCTTAGGTAGTCCATGATTTTATCTTCTGATTGAAGATCATCAGGATCTTTTGATTATAGAAAGAGCAGGATAGCTATTGAGTTGATTCTTTTTGTATGTTGTTGAGGATCTCCACTTGATTGATAATACAGTGTTGGGGTTTTATGTTGGTGCTTTCCCCAATGATATATTCTGTGTTATCTGTGATTTATTTCTCTTGATCAATTATGCATGTTTCTAGTTGATGTTGCTCATCAATTCAATTATACTTCCACTTAATGTTTTGTAGAAGTAGAACAAGTATTATGCTTTAGGACATTGCATATATCGGTTTGTTCTACAGGTGAAATTTCTACATGGTATCAGAGCACAGGTGATCAAGAAAGAACAATATACTAGCAGGAGAAATTCAAAGTTTATTACTTGGGATATATATCTCAAGTTCTTATCACATCTATTTCATCGAAGGCGTTCTATGGTTTGAGGCTTGAGTATGCCCTTGATGGCAGCTTAAATTATATAGCTTGGAAGGATTGCATGGAGGCAGTTTTGGAAGATAATGGTCTTAAGGATTTCATTGATCAATAAATCCCTAAGCCTACTTGTTAGCACTCAAATCTACCTTAGGCTGAAATAAGGTAAAACTCAAGGCTACATCAAACCACGCTCAGCCTTGTAGCTAGCCCTACAAGGACAGGAGAGGGCTCTCTCCGGGTCAATGTCGGCAAAAGGTAATCAATGAGGCTCGAGATGACTAAAGTGGTAATTAATTTTAGGCTAGGTATGAAGTACAAGGAGTTTGAAATTGATTTTTTGGAGTTTTGTTGAATCTAAGGGAAAGGCAATTTTGGGTGCGAGGATGAGACACAGTTTTTTGTAGAGGTCTACTTGGGGCAAGGTAGGCAATTGTCTTGATGCTTTTAAAGAGAATGAATGGCTAGATCTTACTGGTGAGAAGTTAAGGAGAGAAAGAAGCTTTCAAGGATTCTCCATAAACAGATGAAAACATGGAAAATCAAACAAACTTAAAGGCAGAGCATAACAAATTATGGATTCTACCTTAACACTTCATTTGTTCAGTTGCAGAAGATGAGATAAGGAAAATGATACACATAAACAACTTAGAAATACTGAAAAAAGCACGCCATCAACACATAAAGCCACATGAATCCCAAACAGTGCTGCAAAACCCTGGTTTTTCCTTTGCCAAAAATGCGGAAATGAATGTACAATAGAGTGTCAAGCTTTTCCCAAGAGTCCAACCCTGAAAATGACTTAGAAAATATATAATATAGGCAAGCCAACCCACTCCCTTGCCTCTAGGGTTCGAGCTCATCATCCTAGGAGTTATTTCAACCAACTCTAAACAAAGCACTACAATCTAGGCAGTCAAAACAACTTGCCTCTATAAGGTAGGAAACCAATTCATTCATTAAATTTTCTCTCTTTGGTGAATGAACCTTTTAGAAAAAGTAACTAAGTGTCGAAATTACATCATGTTCAATCAATTACATCAAGAGAAGTAAAAAATTACATCACAAATCAAAACTAGTCAAACTGGCTGAATTTCTGAGCTCAAAGATAAAAAATTGGCCAAAAATCCCTATGCACCGCGCGCCTGAGCTCTATGCGCCGCGCGCCTTTGAACCTGCTTTTGGGGCACTTCCCGACATCCAAATCAAGCTCACAATAGCTGGTTGGAAAGCCCTGGATGTATGCTATCCAGCCCAAGTGTAATTTCTCAATTTGGAGCTCATTTTCCCCCTCAAAATGTCATTCTCCCGGAAGTACTTCCTGCTGGTG
The DNA here is from genome assembly GCA_000404065.3 of Pinus taeda. Classification (NCBI taxonomy): domain Eukaryota; kingdom Viridiplantae; phylum Streptophyta; class Pinopsida; order Pinales; family Pinaceae; genus Pinus; species Pinus taeda. Next base: position 112,091 of record APFE031580702.1, read on the forward strand.
CAAAAGGTGGCAGAAAGGTGATTTTCATGGTGTTTTTGGCCCTTTTGATCACCCAGAACTTGATGAAATGCTTTCGCAATAGCTGAGCATGCATAACTTACCATGAAAAACCCAAGAATATAAAGTTTTCCTTCAGAAAGTGTCCCCATCAAAAGCGAGCACGTCGACGCGCTACGTGTTGAGCCAAAAAACCTATTTTTAGGACAAATTTTTTCAAAATGACAAAAATTTCTCCGAATTTGCTCAAATTCGGAGTGAAAACCTTCCATAATGTATTGTGCCCCACCAATGAAGCCTCGGCCAATATTTGGAGTGGATCAGGCTTTTTCTGCCATTTTAGTGCTTTGTTCAACCGCCTCTTTAGAATCTTCATTTTTGCTTTGCAGACATGCATAAGAGCCCAGTAATGAGTTTTCATATGACGAAGCATGTCTTTGTCTCTATCTGCCTTTGCCAACAATTTCTCCAGATGAGTGTTAACACGGATGAGCATAGACTCTCGATCAATCGGTGTCATATCACCGGGTCTCTTTCGAGCCAATTCTCGATCCTCATGGATTTGCCGCAACTCATAAAGTGTATGTTCATCCTCTAGCTGTTTGTTACGCTACTCCAGGTAGTTTATCACCCACTTAGCCATCTGAAATTTCTTTCTCAACGAGTCATTCTCAGCCTTTTGCTCCCGGATGATCTCCTTTAGCTTCGAGATAGGAGATCTCGCATCAACATCAATGATCGTGAAATCCATGTCCCGGCCTCCTGAAGGACCCTCATCATGCATAGGCCTCTTGCCCCTATCCTGGATCTGTACCTATGCTAAAGAAGAAGGCAAGACCCCTTCCACATGATGTGGAGATAATACTCGCTCTGCTGATGGAGTCAACGAGGCCCCTTCCACCCCGAGTGGAGATAGTACTCGTCGTGTAGATGCAAATAAGGCCCCGTGGCCTCGCTGGTATGTCACATACGATGGAGTACTTATATCCTCGGTCTCAAGAATGTCTGGCTGGTGTGAAGGCTCTCCCTCATCATGAACTATCTCAGGAAGCGGCTGTGGCGTTGCGAAGAATTCACAGGAGATGAAATCCTCCCAAGTAATGCCCTACAATGTCAACTGATGTATCACTATGATCTTGATCAGCGCGTAATGATATATACTTCTATGCTACTGTGCTGGGGTCTTCCTTTGTATTAAATCCACCATCCTCTCTATGTTGCGACACACGAAATACAAAATGTTCATCATATGTACCCTCGTGAAATGCATCAACAAACGGACATGGTACGCATAGAGACGCGAGAATCTGCCCTGGCAACTGAAATACCGAATGATGAGTTTCATCAATGGTGCAAACTCATCCCTCAGGAATTTGAAAGGAAAAATGGTGCCCAGGTGTCTCATATACCCAGGTTTGATGTATGGCTCATAGTAGAATTTGTCTAACTACTGGCGTTTGTTCCATTCCTCTCCTACATTTGGTATACCAGTGGCCTGAGCAATAGTCTCTGGTGCCAAAGTGAAATTTACTCCGGCGAGGTTTACATGGCCATCATGTAAATGTAGAACAAATAAACGAACTAGTTCACGATGATGCTAGGTTTGTGAGATCATCTCACAGTATTGGAAACATGGTCGACGCTAAAAACAATCCATTGCAAGTGGGCAAGCCTGTAATTGAGCCAAAGAAGTAGGCTCCTCCCTAACATGCTGACCACCTTTGCCACTTTTGTGAAACCTCCGTGGCACATTAACCTCAGCTGTAAAATCACTGTCATACTCCTGCTCATAGACTGAATCCATCTCTGACATGACTTTGAAAACAAGATATCTGGAATATGTATGCTGATATATAAAACTGTGTGTGCAATTGAATGCAAACTGCTCTTTTCTCTAACAATGCTGTGACCAAGGGTAAACAAATGCACAAGGGAATATTAGGAAAGGGAAAACATTAGGAAATTAGGGACTTTGGAAATAAAATGTAATTAGGGAAGGAAGGGGAAATGTAAATATAGGATAAGGGTTTTAGGGTTTTGGGATATTAGGTAGGATTAAGGCGTTTTTTATAGAGGTGGGGGATTAGGATTTCAGGGATTGTAGTGTATGATTAATGAGGGAATTAATGGGGAAGTATGATGGGTAAATTTGGGAATGAGGAACAAAGGGAAATGGGGAAAAATACAACCTTGGTAACACACTGTTTTCAAACCCTACAACACTTTTTATATTTACAAAAGGAGGGCTTTCAAAATCAGATCTCCACGACAATCATTCACGAACCCATCACATTCACCATTAAAAACAAAGCAAAGGCAATGGAGGCGAGCCTACCTAACAAGTTTATGTGAAGAGGAGGCGATTTGATGAGTTTTCGAACTAGTTTCAGGCTCCAAACTGTAAGCGTCGCGCGCCTTGCCCAGTGCACCGCGTGCTCCTTATGCGCCGCACACTTGTAAATTAACACTGGCGATTTGAGCCCAGTGTGCCGCGCGCAGGCAATGCATCGCACGCTTGTAAATTAACACTAGAAATTTCAGCCCAGTGCACCGCGCGCATCCAATGCGTCGCGCGCCTTACCCAGTGTGTCGCGCGCCTGAAAGTTGAACCGATCTCCACTCAAACTCACAAATTCACCTTGGAAGGATTTTCTCCACTCTTGGCATGTACAATGATTTGAAAATTCATTGAAATATCTTTATAAAGACTCCAATTTGATTTTTGCTTGGTCCATAACCCACTTTGTAATGTTTTGTCTTTGACACTTTTTCAGGATTAATAGACTTCTTACTTTTTGGTTTCCTCCTTAAATTTGGTTGAAATAATGATTTTGTTTGACAATTTTTTGCAGGGATCGCTGTGATATAATCTGGCAAAGGAGACCAAGGTTGTGCCTGGACAATTCAAGAACTGAAATTTTTGAAAATTTATTACAAAAATGAAATTTCGACTTATCTTCAAAACAGAGTTTTGAAGAGAAGTCCTAATCTATCCGTATAATGATAAAAATCTTTGAGATAACAACCTATCGAGGGCCTCCCTCTGGCTTGCTGGCTTTATTAGACTTTGCAAAACCAAATCAACTTAACCCTAGACCTAATAATCGAGAACACTTGTCATGACCTAGAAATTGAAACGGGGTTGTAAATGACCTTTCAAGACTTGATTTTTATGAATAGACCTTAACCAGCAGTGCCAAGGATGAGGGGAATGAGTGACACAAACCATTCCATCAGATTTATGGCATGCCTAACGAAATGCAACTGATCGAAACTGATGGGACACCTAAACATGAAATGCAAAAAAGAGTTTTGATCTCTGACGGAGGGATAATAGACCGACTCTAACATTGGATCCAATGGGGATGGTAGCTCCTTGGAGATGCCAAGAACAATAGATCTCTGTAAGAGCTAGACAGTGCCTTCATCCATTGGGCTATGGAGTCATTATTCCAACACAAAATTTTGACAATTTGACTAAAAACCAAAGACCACTTTGACCAAAACTGACTCGAAACTAAAAGGACTGATACAAATGACTTGACAAACTTCAAACCAACTAACCTCCATTTTCATAATTATACCCTTCACTGTGGGCCCCAGACTAAAGATGAGAAGTTAGTACACATGTGCAATAAAACATAAGTTAAACAATATGTACAATGATGATGAAATGAGTAGAAAATACTCAAAAGTGGTATCGCTTTAGCAGTGGACCATTAATCGGCCCTCCAGGACACTCATCTCCATTCATTTCTTTGAGAAGAAAAGTGTTTTGGCCACGATACACTGCAATCTTGTAAGGACCCTTCCATAAGTTTTCAAATTTTTCGTGCTTTCCTTTGTCTTCATGTCGGGCATCCCACCTCAAAACTACCTCATCTAGCTGAAATGTGTCCGCTTTTGCCTTCCTGTCATAAATATTTTTTATGCGCTCTTGCAACTTAAAAGTATGTTGAAATACCTCCTCCCGTGTTTGCTGTAAATGAATCATCTGATTGATCCTTCTCTGCATAGGATCTTCCTCACTACCGGCTTCCTGAAGCAATTTGACTACTGGGATAGCAAGCGAAGTAGGAAAAACCGTGTCTGTCCTGTACACCAACTCGAAAGGAGACATGCCAATAGACTTTTTCTGACTCACCCTATCAGCCCATAGTGCATTCACTAATTTCTTGTGCCAACCCTTTTTATTAATTTCCAGCAATTTCTTAATGATATTAACCAAAGATTTATTAGATGACTCCGCCAATCCATTTCCCTGAGGCTGGTATGCGGTTGAATGTCCCAACCTAATATTGTACTTATAGAAAAACTCGACCATTCTTTTTGACTTGAATGCTGCTGCATTATCTATGATTAACTTACTTCGACACCCAAAATGTGACAAAATATTGGTTTCAAGAAAAGAGATAATTACCGCATCCATGGCTTGTCGAGTAGGAATCGCTTCAATCCATTTCGTGAAGTAATCTGTGGCTGTCAATATCCATCTATGCTGTCCTGACGATGCCAGATGGATTTCCCCGATGAAATCCAATCCCCAATGCTGAAAAGGTGCACTAATTTCAATTGGTTTGAGAGGTAAAGGCTGTAGTTTCTGCTTCCCTTCGAAAATTTGGCATTCATGACAATTCTTAACAGCCTTATATACATCTGAAAACAGTGAAGGCCAATAATAACCTGCCCTTAGAATCTTATTCATTGTGGTTTTCCAAAACAGATGGCCTCCACAGTCTCCTCTATGAAAGTCTTCCACAACTCTTTTGGCTTCCTCCTCTACCAAACAATTTAATAACATTCCACCAGGGTCTTTCCAAAACAATGCAGAATCTAGTATGCAGAATTTTGCAGCTTTCAATTTCAATGTTTTACTCTTATTTCTAGGCATTCCAGGAGGTCAAGACAAATTCTGAAGTACATATAAAATGTCAGCATACCAAGGGGAAGAAAGAAACATGTTAGATACCTGAATTGATGAACTCTCCTCATCTTCATCGGACATGGCAGCAATCAAATTTATATCTAGAACCTACAGATTCGTTTCAGCCATTAACTTGGCAAGTCCTTGTCTTTTGATTAGTTTGGTTGGTTTAATCTCCACATCATACTCTAAAAACGCAACAATCCACTTACCCCGCCTTCCTTCTGGATCTGCCTGTACCAAAATATCTTTAACTGCTGCGTTAGGAACATAGGCTATAATGTGGGAATGCAATATATATACACGGAAATATTTCAAGGCCTTTACAAGTGCAAGTGCTTGTTTCTCAATAATGTTGTATTTCAATGCTCCGTCCCTTATAATTCGACTGAAAAAGGCAATGGGCTTTTCAACTCCTTCCCTTTTCTGCATTAATACAGCTGCCAAAGTGTGCTCAGAAGCAAATGATAACAAAATAAAGTCCTGCGTGTAGTCTGGGATGATTAAAATAGGAGCTGAAGAAAGAGCTAATTTCACTGAATTGAATGATTTCACCGCCTCTTCGGTCCACTTTACCTGACTGTCCTTTTTCAGCATGCTCGTGATTTCTCTAAGATGCTCTGCTAGATTTGGAATGAAGCGATGCAGAAAATTCAGTTTACCATTAAAGCACTGTATTTATTTCTTGTTCTGGGGATGTTCAATTTGCTGAATGGCTTCAACACGTGAAGGGTCAACACGGATGCCGTCTTTCGATATGATGTGGCCAAGAAGCTTGCCTTCATCCATGGCAAAAAGACTCTTTTTTGGATTCAGTGAAATGCCATATTTTCTGCACTTTTGGAAAACAACTTTCAAATGATATAAATGTTCTTGATCAGAATTTGAAAACACAGTTAAATCATCAAGGTAAACAACTAAAAATACATCTTTCTCATTGGCGAAAGCCATGTCCATTGCACGCTGAAAGGTGGCTCCTGCATTCTTCAAACCAAACGACAGTTTTGCATAATGAAACGTTCCCCATGGAGTGGTAAACGCAGACTTGTCACGATCATCTTCTTGCACTAAAATTTGATTATATCTTGAATAGCCGTCGAGTAGTGACATCCTTGATGCTCCAACTACTCGCTGCAATATGTGGTCCATTTTTGGCAGTGGATAATTGTCTTTTAATGAAACCTTATTCAAATTTCTGAAGTCGATACATAAACAGATCTCACCTGTTTTCTTTCTCATGGGCACCAAATTTGATATCCAATCTGAAAATCGAATAGGCATAATGATTCCTGACTTATACAATATGTTTACCTCTTTTTCAATCAATGGTAACAACTTTGGATTGATTCTCCTCAACTTTTGATGAAAAGGCTTCTGATTTGATTTAATGGGAATAGTATGTTGAATGATATTAGTGTCATATGTTTTTAAATCTGAGTAATCCCACGCAAAACATCAGAAAATAAAGACAACAATTTCACATACTCTGCCTTTACCTTTGGTGATAATGACTTTGATAATTTTACCATCTTAGGATTCTCAGTTGTCCCAATATTTACCTCTTCAACACCTTTTTCAGTTGGCCTCAATGTTGGTTTATGGGCTACATCATCTTGGTCGAAGAGTTCCTCCAAAGGGATCAATCCCTTAGGAATGATGTTATCTTTAAGTTGCAATACTTCCATTTGATTTATTTGTATATCATCACTACCATCATCATGTTCTGTATCTATGGAGGTGTCTTTGAACTTAACCTTATTCTGCAGAAAATGATTAATCTCCTCGTAATCCTAAAAGACTTGCCAACATCGCTGATTGTCTGGAACGGTGGGATGGTGTTTCACATGAATCTCAAACTTGTTGCTGGAATTCATCAAAAATTTTAAGTTACTTGCTGCCTTAGCAAGTCCATCAGCAACACCATTTTGTATGCGAGGCACACATTTCAAGGTATGTTCAGAAAATAACTTCAGAATATCTAAGACTGTATTTCGGTAAGCTCTCATGCGAGGATGCTTGGCTTGAAACTCACCCTTAACCTGCTTTATCACCAACTCTGAATCACCATAGACTGCAATCCTTTTCACTTTCAGCTTTCTAAGAATCTTAAGGCCAGCAATTAGAGCTTCATATTCCGCTTCATTATTAGAACAGTCAAATGCTAGCTTGTAGGAACACACTCTTACTTTGCTTGGAACCTTATCTGTAGCGGAAAATGGAGTATGAATCCAAACACCAATTCTAGCACCATCACTACCTACTGCGCCATCAAAATCCATGGTCCAAAGACCATCTTCATCGTCCTCTAAATGTTGAAATTGCACCAGCTCTGTTTTTTCTGTTTTTTGGCCATTTTCTTTAGCTGATTGCTCCATAGTAGTTCGCTTTTCTCTCTTTTCTTTTTGTAGAATTTCTCAAAAATTCTCCGTGATTTCTGGTATATCTTCCGCCTGAACTAATTGACTATCTATATCATTAAAACTATTAGCAAGCAACACAAACAACTCTAAATCGGTATGTACATAATTTACAGGATGATTGGTTGGCTTCTCTTTGTTGGTTATCATGTATTTCATCTTCTGCTCTCGATATAACTTTCTCATTTGACCAAAGACTGGAATTGTTGCATAAGAGAAGTCTAACTGTAGTGTACCTTTCAATTTTTCCCCCCAATATCTTGAAAGGAGCATCCCAAATCGCAGAGGAATGTCCGCCACAACCACATCCATGAAGACATTCTTCGCTAGAATTTGGTCTAAGCTAACAACCAAATCTTTGATGAGCCCGATACACCTCACACGGCTGGAATCAAATGAA
>APFE031580704.1:0-14310 GCA_000404065.3 Pinus taeda
TGATATAGAAGTCGAGAGCAATAACAAGCAAGAGAGAGGGTCTCCACCTCCCAGTAAGAAGCAGAAGAAACTAGAGCGGCAAATCGAAAAACTAAAAGAGGAGCTCATGGAAGCCAATATGTTAGAGAAAGTCATTAAAAAGGAAAATGAAATGCTCCATACACAAAGCAAGGAAATTCAAATGAAAAACGAAAAGTTGAAAGAGCGGGTTAGTGAGCTGGAAGCGGAGCAGACCAACATTTGCAAGTGGGCCACCAAGTGGTACAGCCAAAAGAAGACCCTAAAGGAAAAGTACAGAAGGCTGAAGCAAGAGCTCCACGACCAAAAAGATGCCCAGGTGAAGAAGAACGTTGACACACTACTCAAGGCAGCAGAGGTACAGGCAGGAACTGAGTTTAAAGGAAGCACATCAGGGTTAGCATGAGGACATGCTAAGTCATTAAGTCGGGGAGAGATGTCGGTACCATTCTAAGATCCATTTTTCCCTCCCAAAACATGACCATTTCCTACATTTTTCTCATCATTCATTCCTCAAATGCCTTGGAAATTAATTAATTAATAGTTTATAGTTGTTGAATTGCATATTAATTGATTTAGGGGTTTTGTAATGATAAATTAGGATTTTTGGCCTAAATCACTACAGGAAGTCTCAACAACCTGTAAATGGCTTATTATGTGACATGTGGCATGGCAGCCAGGTCAGGGCGAAAGGCATGGGCGAAAAGAGGAATGTCCAAGCATGGACAAGCACCTATCCCGCATTGGAAACATTCCTCCTATATGTACGGTCAACGCTTAGTCAACTCTGGAATGTTGGCACAAAGGCAGCAACAGCACTCAGTTTTAGTCCATTTGATTTTTAAGTTGTTTCCTAGTTTTAATATGCGTAAGTAGATTAGGAACATCTCTACGTTTTTACCAAAAGCAGCAACAACCACCTATGGATAAACATCCATTTTTCAAAGGATGTAATGCATGTAATTAAAAGACTGAACCGGGACATATGTTCGTTTACACTATCGTTTTGATATTGCAGACTGTTACATTTTTACATTGTCACTTCAGAACAGAGCTTTTGGTTTCAATATAATATCGCATTACAATCTCTTCGTTTTAATACTGTGATCGTGGTGTGATTATCTCGGTGTGCCAGAGACGCGGACGGGCCCTGCGTGTATGGTATACCGACAGTTCATTTACGTTTGCATTGTATTTACATTGTAATTTTAATTTCGTTTTACAGTCAATCGTTTGAATGATACTTGAATACGATTTATATGTTTAGAGATTTGATTGATGCTTACATTGTGTTTATGAATGCGTTAATTAGATGTCTGTACATGTGTTCGAACAAACCCTCTTCTGGATTGTGAATTGCATCCCGTAAAGGATTCGATCCAGGGCTGTTTATAAAATACTGATATGGACGATGTTTATGAGTTTTCCTTTGCATGCCTTCATTAAATATTCATGACTGTTGAATGACATTGAACAGGGGTTTCATGTCGGTGTCTCTGTAAGGAGACCGAACTTTTAAAGATAGTCATATACAGCACGTTATGGATTGCATTTTAGCTGTTAATAGCATATGGTTTGATGCTTAGTTAAGGTTTTGATTGATAGTTTAACAATAGATTTAATCCCAGCACTGTACTTAGGAGTCATAGGTTTAAAGTAGATCCTTTATGCTTATATATTTTAGGCACACGCCTCTAAGTATATGCACCCTGGTTGACAATTAATTTAGACAAATCTAGCACCCCTAGATAGGACACTACAGTAAGTTCTTCCACTTAATGAGATACTCTAAAATTGATCCATTTCGTAGATGTTGGGTTCTTTTTTTTGTGACTGCTCTAGGTACCAATATGATTTTTCCTTCCTCGTCAAGTTCTGGAAATATTGTTTGAACTGGGATCTTCTGCAACTTTTGAATGAGTGGCCATACTTCTTCGTCCTTCTTCCATTCATCCCTTGCTTCGTGAATCCAATTTGGTTGGATAATAGAAATAGCACAAAACAATGCTTCCACATCCTCATCCTTTCATGAGAGTGCATCTGCAACAACATTTTTCTTCCCTTTTTTGTAGCTGATTTCAAAGTTATAACCCAACATATTTGTGACCCTTTTTTTTTTTCTTCTAAACATAATCTTTGTTCTAAAAACAATTTAAGACTATCATGATCCATTTTTACCTTGAAGTGTCTTCCCATTAGGTAAGGTAACCATTTCTTAAGTGCATGTAGTATTGCCAACATTTCCTTCTCATAAATAGCTTGCTTGAGATGTAGTCGTAAAAATACACAATCACCTACATCAAAACATCTTTCATTGCGATGTAGATCTGCCTATTGTTTCATTCGATTCTGCACCAAAGTGGTGTTATGCTTTAAAAGTTGGAGAACTTATTCTTGATGCTCGATGTGATCTTTCACTGCTTGAATCTTCTTCTTCTTGATATGTCTTTCTATCTTGAGAGTTTGAGTGGTAATTTCTTCCAATGCATTACAAGATACGGTCGGATTCATTTCTTCTTTCTCGATGTTCCTTCTATCTTGAGAGTTTGAGGAGTGTTAATTCTTGCCAATGCTTTGCAAGATATGGTTGGATTCATTTCTTCTTTCTCTAAGGTTGGTTCCTGGTGTATATCCTCTTATGGTGTTTCTTGATCCTTTTCTTCCTCCTCTTCACAATCAATGCAATCTAATTTCTTCTCGGCACACTTATGGCCTTTAATATATTTGTTATCACAATTGTAACAAAGTCCTTTTGCTCCTTTTTCTTCCAATCGTTGTGGTGTCAACCTTGTAGGTTGTGGAAGGCTAGGAGAAACAACACTTCCATCTTTATAGTTGTGAGGGGTATAATTAATTGTTGCCATAATTTTTCTTTCCACTTTTGTTTCCAACCTGAATGCCTTCTCCAATGAATTAGGTTCCCAAAGACAAACCTCATGTTGAATGTTATCCTTTAAAGTCCCTATGGAGACATCAATCCTTTGCTTCTATGGAATATCATTTTCCCTTATGTTCAATTTTTTAAAGTCCTCAAGGTGCTCTGCCATTGAACACTTTTGTTTGAGATTTATCAATTGGCTAAAGAAGGTGTTTCTCTTTGTATCCTCATAATGTGCTATCATTTCCTCCGTGAAAATTTACCACGTAACAAGTGGTTTACGAGAAAAAAGCCCTTTATACCATAAAAATTGATCTAGTTCCAAATATGAAGATGAAATATCTACCTTTTGTAATAGTTGCACCTCATGTAGATCAAAATATTGCTCCATTTGTAGTATCTAATTTACCGGATCCTTGCCATCAAACTTCCTCATATCGCCTTTTCTTGATTTTAGGAGCTCGATCTTGAAAAGATTGTAACTCTGTAATTTCGAATCTTCCAGTTCTAAAATCGCGACCTGCAGTATCCCTTTGTGTCCTCTTTCCAATTCCACTAGTCTAATCAAAATTTGATTCTCCAAGAAAGCGTTATGCACAATCTCCCAATATGACTTTGATTATATACCTTTTCAGAAGAGTGAACTTGTATGAAGTGCCACGTGCCACTATTTTGACCTTTGGATTTGAAAAATATATACATAAAACTACAGCCTATCCTCTTTCTACAACTTCTTATGAAATTTAAATCTAATGCTTAGCGAGACAGTTATGACAATTTTCCCCAGGTCTCTTGTTTGGGATGTAATTTGGGAACCTGCAGAAACCCTAAATGTCTTGGACCGTATCTCCAAAAATATAGCGAAACAAGATCTAAAATTCGGGCCTGAGCTTCCCCATGATTTTGGCTCAAACTATTTTTAATTTTATAGTCTGAACCTTCATAGAAAACAAATTATAGTGAAAATTCCACGATGACCAGTTTGAGATGAAATTCTGGAGCTTGTCAAAACCCTAACTTCCTCAGATCATATCTCCAAAAATTTAGCGAGACAAAATCTGAAATTTAGACCCGAGGTTCAAACCAATTGATTCTCAAATGGGGTTTTTTTTTAGCTTCTGAAACTTCATAGCAACAAAGTTATAGTGAAACTTCCACGATGACCTGTTTGGAGCAGTGAAACCCTAGAATCCAAAGCTCTGATACCAAATGTTATTAAACCAGCTCACAAAAAGATAGAAAAGATAGATCAACGCCTTATAAATAATCCTCTTTGAGGGGGAAACCTCCTTTACATTACACAAATGAAAAATTCTTGGATGTACAAATGACAAGACCTCCTCTCTATATATAGGAGTCTAATGGGTCATAATATAATCAAAGCCGACATAACAATAATAATGTAAGGGCATAATAATAACAATAGTAGGCTTCTATGGGGCTTAATAATAACAATATGGGGACTACATGGGCACAAAAATATAATAAGGGGGTCGTACTAATAACAATAAGGGGTTACACTAGTAGCATAAGGACCTAACATCCCTAATCATGGGCAATGCTGTGGACAATCAACACTTTTTAAAAAGACTATCCCTAGACAAGAATGTGAATAAGTATTGTAGATATAAGAGATGAGAGTTGGGGTTAGGGGTCAATGCTATTTCTAGCAAAGTAAAAGTACCATAAGTCATGAATTTGGTTAAAAAATAAAATTGGGATAATGGGATGATGAATCAACCCATCTACTTGGGAGAATTCTAAAAAATGCAAATCAAAACTTATATGAATGTCTGATGAGGTGAACCGTGAGATGAAAAAAGACTTATTAAGCCATTTACTATGTTATAGATTAACTCTTTCAAACTTCATTTCATTAGGGTTAATATAAGCATAGAAAATATTATGTCATTACTAAAGATGGTTCTTGTAACGAGATCATTTCTATTCAGCATCAGGGTGCATCATTCCTACGATCACTTTTATTGTTATATTATTCAATACGGTAATTGATTAAGGGGAATGGGGAAGGCCCAACTGCTTGGATTGATTGAAAGGAGAATGCAACTACTACCAATCAATCTCCCTATATTTCTATTTTCCCAATTATTGTGAATTTTCACTTATTCTTTTGGAATTTCCCTATATTTCTATCTTCCCAATTATTGTGAATTTTTACTTATTCTCTTGGGAAGGAGAAATGGTAAAGGAACCGAACTGTTCTATGGAGCATAGAAAATGGTCAAAAAATGTTTAGGAGCTTGTTTTTTAATTTGATTAAGTGCTCGTTAATTTTTTTATATTTTGCTTTTTTAATTGGAATTTAATGATATATTGTTGTATTTTTTGTTATTTTAAATGTATAAATGCATTTAGCATTTTTTTATTTGGTAGGTTGTTTGAGTCTTGAGATGATTGCAGACTTAACAATACACCTCATAACCATTTATTCTAAGTTATATAGGTAATTTTTTTAAATTTATAATATTTAAATTATATAAATTACACCAATCAAAATTATAATTATATTTAATTATAAATCACAAGTGATCACAAGCGAAAAGTTCGCTCTGAGTTAGGGTATTTTAGATCTCAGTCGTTGGCACATATCTGAGGTTTTTTGTCCTCAGTCGTAGGCACGGAGTAGGAAAGAGAGCGACTTTGACCCTCTGGTCGCTGTGAGGTAGTTCAAAGGGAGCGACTTTGGGTTTAGAGACAGATCAGAAGGTTTCGTTCCCCAGTTGCTGGCTTCAGGTAGCCCAGGGAGTGACTTTGTCAGTTCAGCCGCTTGAATAGCACTACGAGGGTGCGAATTTGACTTGTTGGTCACTCGAACATCCCAACAAGAGAGAAAATTTGGTTCTTCTCTATCCAGGGCCATAATTGCAGGCACAAAGACCTCTTGGGAGCAACTTTGTTGTTACGGTTGATCGGATAATGTCTTGGTGAATGCAACTTTGAGGTTTTCAGTAGCTCACAGACAATACTGATGAGAGCGACCTTGTTTAGATCTAGGGTTTTGGCATCTCGACATCAGTGATCTATGGATCTGGGTTTCTCTACTGCAGATTGGTGGATTTGGGTTTCTTTGCATCAAATCAGTGGATCTTAGTTTCTCTATTGTTATGACAAATTTGTAGATCTGGTTTATTGTTACTTGCTGTTGATCATATGTATTGGGCTCGTTGTACTCACTGCTGTAACTTTTTATGACGATCTAAGAAGAAGAAGAATACTTGAAAGGGTTTTCCCCATAGTGGGTTTTGCCTTGGTCATGGACCAATCCTAGTGTCTCTATATGTGTGCATGCTTTCTTCTAATTTTCATTTTATATTCCGTTGCATTGATGATGATGGTGATGTTGTTTCTTTCTATGTTATTGCACATGTTGATGTATAATATTGTAGATCTGAATAATGAAATGGTGATACGGGGTGAACTTAAAGTATTAATGGTGAAATGTAACTATCATAATAAATAACAATGTTGCCTTAAGGGAAATTAACATTATATTGGAAGAAAACAATGACTAGAAGAAAGCATTAGAATAATACATTTCTTCCATTAATTCTAACAATTATATCCATGTCTAACATGTTGAAAAATATGTATATGGAGCAAGTCAATAAGTATACATATATTAATGAAGGGTGGATTATCAATCGATTAGAAACATGCTGTTAATATAGTTCGCACATAACCTTGTCAAGTATCCATATATATTTATCTTAGTATTAGAATTATTTTATTTTGTCGATAGCTTTCTTTCCTTAGGTGGAGTTGCAAGCAAGTTTCATTCATTTTCAAAAATCCATCCAAAGACTCCATGTTAAGATCATTCCTGGGGAATGCACCACAAGTTTATTCTCTATACATTCTCCCTTATCTCTCCTCTAAAAATGGTAGTGAGTCCTGACATACATTTGGAAAAAAGTGATGATGCTACATTTCTATAAGTTCATACTTTTTTTAATCTTGGTGTGGCTTCTTGTTTTGTATAGTTGAAAATATTCATTTTGTTTTTGTCATCCCATTATTATGACATATATGTTACACATTTTTTCTCAATGGGATGACAATGAAGATATCCATGGTAGATTCAATAGTCAATTCCATTTGTAAGTTTCAGTGCATTCAAATTGTTTTATGTTTTGGCCATTTTCCTCAAAATTCGGCGATGCAATTTTTTATGAGATTGTAATTTTTCTTTATTTTTATTGTATTTTTGAATGTATAAATAGATTTAGTGCCCTAAAAATTCCTTGAGGGAGTTGCATTGTGTAGACTACACAACTCAAACCTGTATGCAAAACACTTAGACTATGCTATAACACTTAAGAAGGATTATTTCAATATATTCTTTATAGACATTCCTAGTAGTTTCAAGTTATTGTTTATATCACCAAAGTTATTCTTTTTAATTCTCATGCTAATGTTATTATATTGTTGTTGATTACCATGAAAGGTAGGAAGATAATGATAATCTTATGTGTAATGATGATGAATCCATATGGTGCTAATAATTTGGATACCATGGTAAGTTTGTACATAAAAATTGATTTTATTTCTTTACTTTTAGTTTGTTTCCTAGTTAGTTGATATTTGTTGTAGCCATATTTTTTTGGAGGACTTAAATCTACAAAATATTGAATGTGTAAATGGAAGATTGAGGAGCACCCATAGAGCCAAGTCCCTCTATGTGTTTTCCCTAAAGGCACAAAGCTCTATTTTGTATGAGTGGATTGCAAGTGTAACAACCCCGGGTTAAAAGTTCATGTAATAAGGTAATAAAGGAAAAATAAGACCAAGGTCATGGGACATGTATTCCAAGTTGAATGTTGGGAAAAACGTCCTAGTGTGGGTGTTCATTTGGTTTATTATGGCTAAGGGAAATTGGCATTTATTTATGAAAATAATGCAAAATAGGAGAAAAGTAAGGTGAAAGGTCACAGGTTGCATGTAAGAGGGAAATTGAACAAAATATGAAGGAAAATGAAGAAAATAGAGGCTTCGATGATAAAAAAGGCTTACGAGGATCAGTTCATGGATTTTGTCATTTCACTTATGGCTCTCTCTCTTCTATTCTCTCATTCTCTCATACTCTTGGACACTTAGAGTATTCTTGGAGCACTTTGGCATATATTGGATTTGGAGAAAGAAGGCAAAGAAAAGCAGGAAAGTGCAAGAGGAAAGTGGGATCAACTATTACAACTAGATTTCTTTGTAGGTATTGAGTTGCACGTATTATTTCATTTCTAGTTTTGGCATGCATGGCACATGCATGTGGTTTCTTGGTTATGATTTTTCATTGACATTGGTTTTTCCTAGCCTTGCCATTTCCTGGATAGCCATGGTGTTATGGGTTTATCTTTTTTTCTGGTTGGTGTTCATGTTCCTTATGGATATGGGTTGTGTTATTAGTTGTTGGAGCCTTGCTTGGACAAATGCTATGGAAGCCCCGTAACAACTTGGGTTTAGTTACTAGTCATGGAAGCCTTGGTTGGACAAATGCTCTAGATCCCTTTGTGGGTTGAGTTACTAGTCCTGGAAACCCTTGTTAGAAAAATTCTCTGGAGCCTGGTAGCAATTGTGGGTTGAGTTACTAGTCCTGGAAGCTAGGTTGGAACAAATTTTCTAGATCCCTCGACAACTTGGGTAGAGACCAATCTGGTGATGGTTAGTGATGTCCAACTATGAAGTGGAATCACTGGTTGGGGGTCGAGGTGGTTTGGCTTCTAGAAGCCCTGATTTGGTTTTTTTTGGTTTGTTTCGTGAGATGCCACATTCATGCTTGGAATATGGCACATGGGTGACTGGATGAAGGAAAGATTTGGTTCACCTCAATCTTTGGTCGAGTAGTATGTGGAAGTCCCTAACTTGGTTGGCATTTTCATATGTTAATAAGAGGTATTTTCTATTATGATCTATGAGAATATGTATTGATTATGATGGTGACATTATGGTTGAGTTTCCATGGTTTATATGTTGGTTATTGTTGGTTATATGCTAGTTATTAGTTGGTTATATGATGTATACTGTTTATGGCTCTTGACGTGTTTGATGAATATGTGACTGGTTATCGAATACATCACCTAATATATGTTATTGCATCTAATATGAGAGGGAATTAGACCTTCTTGACAATTCTCAAATAAGTATGAGACCCCAATGTTCATATGTGTATTTATGACCTGTAGATTTCATGTTCATCATGTGTTTGGCAGAATGTCTCTCATGGTCAGGCTTGGTTAGGTAAATTCCTTGATAAAGTTTTGTGTTAGAGGATTATTCTTGGTGTCATTTATTTTCTTGGAAAGTCTCATCAAACTCTCGGCAATGGTCTGGAGCTAGCCTTGAAAAAGTGGCTCAAATCTCGCGATAGCAGGTACGAAACTGGCCGAAAATTATTGCAATCTCTACCTTGTAGGCTTATGGGAGCAATTGGAAGCCTACAGTCACATGGATGCAGCCTTGTGCATACGACTGGTTTTTTTTTTTTTTAACTTAGCTTAGAGGTTGGGCATCTGGAGTGGCTAGTTAGCCTTTGGGGGTCTTGTAGCTCCTCAAGATAGTTAGTTTGGTTTGGGTTTGTTGATTCCACTTCCTTAACTATACTTGGGTAGTTAAGTCATATCGTAGTAACTCTTCATCACATATTTACCCTTTTGGACCAATTAGCTTGGGTAAGTGTGGGAGGAGGGTGTTATAGAGTGGTATCAGAGCACGGTTCAACACTTGGACTGAATGGGCGGCATGTGTTTATCTTGCATGCATGTAGGTTGTGCATGTGCTTGTTATGTATGCATGGTAGTGGTCATTGTTACAATTTTGTTGACATGTAGAATTTGATGATGTTGTTGGGATGTGTTTGTCATGAATGCATGTCGGTTGTATATGCATTTTTTATGCATGTCAGTGTATATAAGTTGTTATGCATGCATTCTCATGGTGAAGGTTGTCATGCATGAGGTTATTGTATGCAGTTGTGTCATCATGATGCTAATGTGTTGGCTAAGATAAAACAGGAGATGCAAATTATCAAATCAAGGTTGCAGCACTGAACCTCAGGGTAAGAGCCGATCGTCATACATATTTGTATGTTGGGCATGCAGGTATGTTGTTTAATGGTTGTTATAAGCATTATGGTTATTTATTCTATTGTTGTTGTGTTTACATGCATGATAGATGTTATTTGATCAGTGTATTCATATGAACATGCATTGGTTAGGCATGCATGGTAGTTGATTTGTTGCTATATGCATTGCGATCGTACACATGATGATTATGGCCATTGTACTTAATATCTTGATGTTATATGTTTTGTGTTAATATAGATTTTCTTGTGTAGATGGATATGGTTATGATACTTAATTTTGACCCGATTTATTTGTGACATTATGGCATACTAATATGGACTGACTTGTGTAGATGTGATAGCCTCCCCTGAGATACATTAAGGTATGAGTTTGATTGTGTCATCTATTTGGTGTTTGAGTGTTTGGTGTCTATTATGTCGTCTATCTATTGTTGGAATGTTTGATCGATTGCATGATATCAGTATGTGTCTATAAGTTTGCCTGAAGGAATGATCTTATTTCAAGATGGTTGTACTAACACATTATGTGTTGAGACAACTAATATGTACTTGAGTCTAAGTGAGTGCTAGTTGTAGTATTAAAATTAATGACTGTGAGATAACTGTTGATTTTGGCATGGCTATTAATCTTGGTAAAATATAATTAATAGACATGTTTTGGTGATCTTGGAATGTGTGGCTGACATGTTTGAACAGTTGCAGGCAAACATGCTTGGTATTAGCGTGATAAGGTAATAGTTGATGTGTTTATATAACTAACAGTTGGGTGATGTGATAGTACATAGTAAGATTCAATTACATCAAAGTAAAAGGTAAAATAAGGGAATTAGGCGAGAATTCCTCTGGCTATGTTTGGAGACCTTAATCCCAAATAAATGAGTGCTTTCATGAATATAGGAAGTCTTCTTAACCTTGATTTTGTCTGAGATTATATGGATATGTGCTAGATTCCTGAACATGTATTTGGCAGGTATAACAGTTGGCTTCCATTTATAACTATATTCGTCAAGGAATTGGAGTTCCTTGAGAAGTGTACATGTTCAGTTACAGATCAGCATGTTGAGTACATCAAGGTAAGGTAATTGGTATATTTTCATGTTTATTTATACATTGACAATTATGTTTTTATGGCAGTATGATGCAGGGATTGCATGGCAAAGGAGACTGCCATGAAATCTTGAAGAAGGCTCGGGTTGTGCTTTTCCTTGGAAGCATTGGGAACCCATGGGGATTGAGTCATGGTGTTTGTTGCTAGTCTTGTGCTTTCACCATCTTGGTGATTTTCTTGCGCTTGATTTGTATTTTTGTTTAACTCTCATGCATGGCCATGCCACTTTGTTTGTAGTGTCGTACTGTTATTGGTTTTTCATGGTTTTCTTCTCATTTTCTTTTGTTCTTTCCTTTTTATGTTTTGAGGGCCTTGGAAATTGGTTGGGAAAAGAGGAAAGTTAGTGGAGATTAGGGAGAGTTGAATGAAGTCCAACATGTAATGTAAGACTCGAATGGAGCTCAGTGCATGAGTAAAGGGCAGCTGAAGAAAAGAGTATGACAGTGGATTAGACTGGCTGGGTCCTTTGGGATAAATGGAAAGTGGCAAGATAGTCATGAGAAAGGTAACATGAAAGATAAAGTAAATGGATTTGAGGCATCAAATGCATTGACTATGTTGGGAACTATTGTTCTAAATGTTGTACATAGATAAAGGGAGTTCTGTTAACCTTAACCTTATGATATCTGGTAATTATGTTATGATCATGATTATGTTGATGTCTATATATGTATACATGTATGTATGTAGGTATGTATGTCATTTTCTGATAGGATCATGATTTTTTTATGCTAATGTTTATTTGTATGTCATTGCATGATAGGGTTGTAAGTGATCATTCTTGTGGAGGAATGATTTCTTATGCAAGTGAATAGCATGAAGAAGTTCTTGGTTTATGAGGAATCAAGTGGGAAGATTAGCCCTGACAAATCTACAAGGGCAGTATCATGTGGATATTAATTGATATTATGTGATTATACTATGTCTATGTTATGGCAAGTAATGTTGAGGGGTACAACAACAAAATGAAAGTTGTGTGATCTGCGGCATGCTGGGGAAAGCATGGATGGTGGAAAGACACAAGAAGAAAGGTTTCTTGGTAGAGATAGTGTAGTCTCTGGATGTGCAGTACTACTATTGTGTGTATGTTGTACATATTGAACATGTTGTGCCTGTCATGTTGTATATATGTGGTGTTGTGTACATGTTGTTTATGCAGTGTTGTATATAGATGGTGTGTGCACATGCTGGATATGCGGTGTTGTATACAGATAGTGATGTGCGCATGTCGAATATGCAATGTTGTGTAAATATGGTGCTTTGTGCCTGTTGCATATGCAGTGTTGTGTGCATGATTATACATGTGGTTTTTTGTGCATGTGGTGTTGTGTACATGTTGTACATGGGGTGTTGTGTGCAGGTTGTGTTGTGTACATCTTGTGCATATGGTGTTGTGTACATTTGGTGATGTGTACACATCGTGCATGTGGTGTTATGTACACGTTGTGTAGGTGTTGTTGTGTACATGTTGTGTAGGTGTAATATTCCTAGTAGAAATTTTACAATGATAACAAAGACATGCACAAATAAATAACACAGAAAATTTCATAAATGTATACACAAACCAAAAATTTATGCAAATCCCCAAACTGACCAAATTTTATTAATAATGTTTGTTGTGGTACAAATTAGTTAGAGAAATTGCACCTGGGCTTTTACAAGGCAAGCTATAAGCACCAGATGATGAGTACGAGAAAGCCAAATGGTTGCAATAATCAACCCCTCCAGAAAATTGTGTTGTTGCTCCAAAACTACATTTCTACCTGACTTCGCCCCCTGATTTGCACACTCTAGAGTGCACAAAAAATTCTATAAAATTAGGAGATTTCTCCTTGCCAAAAACCCAGAAAAACCCAGAAAGTGTTTTCCTTAGTTCCAACTTTCGATATTTGACCCTTCACACCTTGGCCCTCCACCAAATTCAAATTATGTTACTGTGGCTACTCTTGTCAATCTCTTCTCTCAAAACTCGAGAAATCTTCCTCAAATTCCCCTCTCAATGATTTCCTAGCACCCCAGCTCCAAACTCCCCCCGATGATGCTACCCCAAAAGAATCTCACTCCAATGACTACACAGTCATGGAGGAGATGATGCAATCTTGTGTATGATAAAGTGAGAGCTGCATGTAGGTTGGTCCTATTTGTTGTAGCTTCCCTCCACATTCATGAAAATTATCAAAGAACACTCCTATATCTTCTTCGGTCAATTCCCCAACAACCCAGCTCCACAAACAACCAATGAATCTGCCCTCTATGTAGTGGTGGCTCCCAAACTGTGTGCTCTAGTCCAGAAATGTGTGGGACCTGTAGTTGATGCCTCTTCCAGCTTCAGTGATGAAGGAATCCTTCCTAGGGTGGCACTCGAAGTCCACCAAAGAGAGTTTGAGCTTTTCTCCTTGGGAAGATCTTGTGCTAAACAACACAATATTGGCTCAGCTGAACAACAAAGACAAAATCGATTTTCAAATAGACAAAAGACCCCTATTGCTCCCTCATTCCTTCCTTTGATAATTGTTGGCCATGCATTCCTTGTGGGTCCCTCCAACATTTTGATTTTCCTCAAGGAATTCAAATTCTTTCTTCCCCAAGTGTGTACCTTATGTGAGTCGTGTATTCCACTATCAATTTAATCTTTCATTTTCTCTAATGTTGGTGGCCTTCATCTCTCCAAAAATTAAGTGGGGAATCCCTCCACCCACTTTTCCTAAGTTTAAATGCCAAAATATTTCCCAACACCCAATTGCAAAATAGAAATTCATCTTATCGAAATTAATTTAATTGGGGACATTATAATCCTCCCCACCAAAAATTGCTTGTCCTCAAGCAATGCCTAGATAAGCACCCTCTCAATCATCTGACCCCAACCATCTCTGCACACAATACCGGGGTACCAAATGTACCACTCAGCCATCCCTGATCTCTAACTCGTCCTTCCAGGATCCCAAGCCATCCTAATCAACATGAGGCATCCCTTGCTCCACTTGTTGTCCAACTCAGCATAGGCACCAAACGTCCCCTGCATACCACCACTAAGTAGAGCATCATGGTAGTATAAAATCCTAATCATATCCTCATGAAAATTCTCTACCAAACAATCTCTCTCGTGCACTTCAGGAGTAGACCCCTGAAGATGCAATCCAATCCTTGTAGGATGGAATCCTGATCTGCATGCGCTTCCCCTGATATCCTTGTGCTGATCACCCTACCATA
>APFE031580708.1:0-50938 GCA_000404065.3 Pinus taeda
ACGTGAGGAGAGTGGCTAGATTCACCGTAAATGCCTTCATGGCCATTATACCCCTCCTCGTGGGCTTGCTCCTTGCCGTTTGACATAAGATCCTCCTTCCCTTTTCCTTGAAGACTTTGTAGCTGTATACTTAATCCGCTAAGCTCTCTGTTCATTCTATCCAGATCCAGTTTGTCCATCCTTTCATTGGCCATCGCTTGAGCTCTAGTTGCTACCATACACTGACCAGATGAAAAATTGGGACCACCAAAAAATTTTCACAATTAATTGAATGGTACCACCATGCTCAGCTCGTCGTCCTGATTTTAATGGGCTATATCACCAATAACCGTCCCGGAAGATCTTAGACTTTTTTTTTTCTTTTTTTTTTTTTACTCCTAACGGAGTTTTACTCCTTCTTGATCAATACTACAGTCGCCAAATCCTCAAAATGTCAATGAGGCCAAAAGTCCTGTGATAATTATACCCTGGTATAGGAACCCTTCACAACGCTTCTGGTCTAGTGGATCTGAGAGATCTGAATGGCAGATCGGGTAGCGCTGGACGACTAAACTAACTGCTTCTGCAGATCTGATGAATCTAATAGATCGGAACTGGCTGATTGGGACCGATGTTTGCTGCTGCTGCACTACTTTGCTCAAGCGGATCTGGAAGAGATGATGATTAAAAAGGAAACTAGGGTCTTGAGGAGTGTCAGGTGCTACAGATCGCAATATACATAAGGGTCTGACAGTAGTACTCGGCCCAATGTTTCAGGGCTCTAACTAAGGAGGATCGACTGTACCCTTAGTCGTACAACCCGACTACCCTATCGTACGGGCGAGTAATCTCTCCGACTGTTGTTCTCGGTGTACTGTAGCCACAAGACGGCCGAAAATTTATCTATGGCGAGGCTTCAAGGTAGCTATGGGGCTTCTTATATACCAAGAGGGTACGTGGAAGACAGTCTGTGCGCAGTTCTGTCTAATGCGCTACTACTCGAAGGGGTACCCACAGGGGTTACAAGGGAGTCCAACAGACGTGACCACCTCTTGTATTTCCTGCGTGCATGCCTCCCCAAATCCGCAGATTTATGCGCTCAATGACAGATCCCGTGGTTTAAAAACGCTGAAACACGTCTCGAGCCAAAAAAAAAAAATCTACTAAATGGAGATCCCACCGGCCCTAGAAAGTGCTCTGATACCACTTGTTATGCTCTTAACCTACAAAGGATACCCAAATATAGAATATGCGAAGAAAAGAGACCCAGAATATAGAATATGCGAAGAAAAAGATACCCAGAACACAGAATAGCAATGCTTTTATTATTCAGAGAGTAATGTTCACTTGCCTCTTCGAGGGGGCAACCTCCAATAGAGCAGAGCTCGATTACAAAATAAGACACGATGCTCCTCGCAGGGAGTTTCTATCCTTTATATATGACTCCTACGTGCAATACCACAGGCCAATACCATGTATTATTAATACCATCTATCTAATACTACGGCCCATTTGCAACTAACTGTGGTTTCGTTATTAATTGCGGATTAACCACTTACAATTATTAATATGGGTTTTATTGACTCTTGACTATGACATGGTCCCATTACATAGATAAGGGGGTTAGGGTCGGACCCTAACATATAATGTACTTTTCTTTATATTGCAGTTGTATGTATCCTCTTTGCAAATTTTGCAAATTTTGGTTTATGTTATGTTCTGTGTATGATGTAATAAATACGAATTCTCTTTGATTATAAATCAACTCCATTTTTTTTTTTAATTCTATTGAATGATGTTGAAATCCCATGCTATGTAGGGACTTTTATTATTGAGAGGACTTGAGCTAAATTTGCGTTAACTCAAAAATAGCATATTGGGCCTTTTGATATTGAATGGAGAAATGTATTCAATCAAATCACAAAAGAATTTCGAAATAAAAATAAATAAATAACAACCGAAATTACCTTTTGCCTCAACATTGATGGATTCAAGAGCCTATAGAAAGGCATGGTGATGTGGCAACATTCCAGGGGTTAAATTCAGGTTTGTTTTCCATCGTGTCTGACTTGACTAGGATATATTCTGTGTCATAACGGTTATTAAGTCCCTAACAAAAAAACGGAGATTCCTTAGAAACCTTCAATTTTTTTTAGGTCTTGGGATAGGAATTGAGACAAGAAAATATTCATGACCTAATGTGTATATCTTCGTTTTAGATGAAATTCCTCATAAAAAATGAGTAACACACCTTCGAAACTTTCAAGATACAATCTTTCTTGGATGACATAGAGTGTAAGAGAGGATCCATGTTATTACAACTGAATGAAGTGACACGTAGAAGGGGGTGGACCCACAGGACTTGGTGGACAACTTACGTCACCCCAATGATAAAATATTAGGGATAACCAAAGGATCTCATACTAAAACCTCTGGGTTGATACCTCAAGGGTGATGTGTAAAGTGGCAATAAAGGAACGTTGTGGAAAAACGGAGGCACTGCATGGAGGATGAGTCACCCCAGTGATAAAATTTCAGAAAAAATGGAATGAGACCTCTTATGAAATTTCCGGTGTTTTAACGCCTCCAGACAGGAAAAGGTGATGTAAAAATCAATAACAATTGTTGTGAAAAAAATATGTCCTAGCCCGACATTTTGAAAATAAATATTTTAAGAATGCGCGAGGGCATGGTTATTAACCAGTATCATTTCTTCCCATTGATGGATTTCTACTAAAACTTCTCGACCCTTTCCATTGTTGTAAATTTTGTTCCAATTTTCCTTTTCCCAAAAGATCCTTGGTTCAATTCGCCACTTAACACATTAAGAAACCAAAGGCTCGAGATAAAACAAAACATACAAGAATCAAGCACTTTGTCACTGTAATTAATTTTCTACCAATAATACTCAAACTTTAACTGAATGAACCAAATAAACATCACATCATTATAACCAATCTCATAAATTTGCGAAGATAATTAAATATGAAGCGAAGAGTGCGTACAGATTCATCGAAAGTATTAAACCAAAGCAAAAGTCATAGAAACTAAAATTCTGATGAGTGAATGAATACTTCCTGAACATGTTTGAAAGACAATTTAGTAAAAAAAAGTAAAGGCTTGTTGCTTGTTTATTATAGGGTTTCATTATTCAATTAGGAAAATAGAAGAGGCAATAACTAAACAAGGAGCCACTACCGTGGCGGTAGTCCCTGCCGGGGTCTGCAAGGACAATACAATACAAACGCTGTGACAGCCGGGGTCTGCAGGGACAATACAATACAAACGATGTGACAGTGCAGTATGGAAGAGGTATCAGTCCTTGAATTAGCAGGTTTAGCACCAAGAAGCCAATAGGCCAGAAACTATGCTTCTACAACAAATTTCAATAATTAATAAATAACAGAAAGTAATGTAATCCCATAAAAGAGACGGGCATACCTGCAGTGACATCGAGCAAGCTGAGATATCCCATACACTAAAGGCTCTGATAGCTAATCTTTCACGTGAACCAACATCCCAAATTCCAATATCGCCAACATTCGTTCCAACTGGCAGATAAGGTAGATAAGTCCACTGCTCAAGTTTTAAAAGACGAGACACTTTTGACATACAGATAAATCAATGTGCACACCCAATATAATGAATATTTGGGGCCACATTGAACAAAATATTTCAGAGATTAGAGATAGATCACCTAGTAGTATCGTTGGCTGCAGTGGGTGAAAATCCATGCTCATAACATTTGAACCCTAGTTAAAGGCTCTTGAAACAATTTTAGGAATTTCTTGCAGGTACATGCTGGGAGGATGAATTGAAGCTGGATAGGACACCTACAATTATAGAATGGAGATGAAAATAAGTCTAGTGATATCTTGGAATAAAAGCACAACACCCTTAACACGCTGCTGAAACCCATAAAGCAATTCTGAGTATGTGTGTGTGCATGTGCACTAACACACAGTTTAGTGATTTCCATAATAACACAAGACACTTAACACACTGGTGAAACCCATCTAGCAGCTCTAAGTCTGTGTATGTGCATGTGCTTGACTAACACACAGGTGAGTGATCTCTATAGTCCTCCAACGCCACTCGTTGAAAGTTGAGAAAAGTTTAACAGAAGACTCACCAACCAGCACAATCTATCAATAATTACATCAAATATTCCCAATACAAACGTAACCAGCAAACACCTTTATAACGTTGGGATCTTAGCCAAGACACAACGAAAGCTAAGGAAGCTACAGAAGAAAACAATTTATGCAACATTTCAATACATGTTGAACCCCTCCGTTACCCAGAGACAAATTTGAGAAAGGATGCTATCTCAAAGTGTAAACTGTTGCATCCTGTGTCCATACCTCATCAGTTTGACCAGGACGAATCCGTTTCACTAGATGTTCAGAATCTGCAGATTGATAATCCAATCCGGGATTACTATTGGTGGGTGGAGTCCTTGGGTGTTTTAGCAAAGCAGCTGAAGTCATTTAACAAAAAACCAATTAAAATTTTACATCCTATTTAAATATTGGCACGCTCATCATCTTTGAGAAAGATGCTATCTTTTCTCATCTCTCTTTCTGGGCAAAACCTAAAGTCAAGCATGTTACCACATGTTTGCAAACCAAAATATGGAACTTAATCTACTACACAAAATATGGTCATTTCAGTTCACCTGAATGTGGTTGTGAAACCAGAGAAGACGGTGCAGCAGCCACTACAGTATGTGGAGCTGGAGGAAAAGAATTCACCATCCATCCTGCAAGGGCACTTGGATGAGTGGCTGTAGGTTGGAATGGCTGCAGTCAAAATTTTATAACGCATGTTAGATTGACAGTAACTCTGCAATATAGTTGAATGCATGTTAAAGTAATGGCTAATTCCAGGACAAAGAAATTTTTAACCGACAAAATTATTTACAAGTTACAGGAATTAATTTCTGAACTAATGTAGTCATGACTTACGATATGTGCACCAACAGTAGGAAATGAACCCCCTTTCGAAAGTGCACCAACAAGAGAACTATTTGCAGGAGGAGTTCGAGTTTCATTCGAAGGCACACACACATGGTCAACAAATAGGGTCTTGATATCAGGATTGGAGCGAGGGTTTTTGCAAAGCTGGTGCTGCCAATTGAGGCTGAAAAAAAAAATCAGAAGTGATTTTACATTTTGCATCATACATGATCAATTCCTTTTAAAAAATATAGCATTTCGACTTCATTTCACTTTCCATAGGCTACTGGGAGAGTTTCAACCTCATACATCCATATTAAAGTCATCCAAAGTACGTAAAAAACTCCCAAACACCACAAATAGAAACTGAGAAGATACAGTTAGAAATGAGAATGCCTCAACGCACAGGACAAAATGATTAAAATTATCCACCCCTCATAAATTCCGACTGGAACTTTGATATCATATTCATGGTTCTAGGCAGGGGTTATAAGGGATGGATAATTTTTCCAAGCAAGATATCCTACTAGACCTTTGATTTATTAACGTTCTGAGACGTGAAGCTTTAAGACCGGGAAATGCCAACTTGTCTCGAAAAAGAGGGTTAGCTTCAATCAGCTTTTTGAGCTCCAGCAACATAATATTCCGAGCCGATTTTGTGTCTCCATATTTAGAAAGCTGCTCATTTTCTCTGCAAGTGTAACCAATCAAGGTCTCAGGACTTCTCACAGACTAAAACACCACAACGAATAAGGCAACGCGTTGACTTTTCGCACGTTAAGTGAAAAATCCCTCTTTACTCGTATTTCAGGAAGAAAAAATTATGGCTGATAGGTTTCCAGGCGGATCAATGTACAATAAAGACTACTTTTTAGTCGAATTAAATAGATAAAATAACAGAGGAGAAGCAACTGGTTGCATGGACCTAAAGTTATCCAGAGTAAGAAGCTGTGTGATCTCTTTGTAAAGTTCCTCGTTGAAAGAAGAGAATACTTTAAGATCCTTCACCAGTATTTCCACAGCTTTTGCTTGATCTTGCCTGGACAATATAACCAAGCAGCAATTAGAACTGACCTATCCAACAACATTCACATGAAAACCAAACAAAACACTAATTCCTACACTTGTTCTACAGAAGGAGGACACGACTCACTTGTCCAGAGCTTCAAGATATTTCGGCTTCCTAATCTCAAACAAGATTTTCATGGAATATCGATTGTCATCAACCTTTGTGAAACCAGATAGATACCGCTCCACTTCATCCCACTCTCCAGCCTGGACTTGATCTTCAAAATATTTCATGTTGAAGTAAAAGCGAGATTCTTGCTCTAGTCTGCAGCATGTATATAGAACTTGGTATGAAAAATGTCTCCATCCAACAACTTACAGGTTTGAGCTTCAAAACTTTGGACACATTAATCTTATGCCAGAGATTGAAAATAATAGCAAACGGATATCTCTGTATTAATCCTATCTCCTCTTAAATAGATAACAGCAGAGAAAAGCATAGGTTTATATTCAGTTAATTGACATTCGCTTCAAAACCCTGCATTTTACTGCCGAAAAATAGCAAGTTTTGTTTATGTTCTTTTACCATATAAGTTTAGGTACAGGGTAGAAGAAATGAGAAAAGCTGCGAAGCCCATACCGATTTTGTTACAAAAGAGTTAAGATTTGGTAAATGATTGATTGCTTACTTATGGACTGTTTCTTTGAACTTCTCCTCATCCAGAAACTGCAAGATTAGGAACACAAGCTCCCTGCTCAGGGACGACATCGACCCTGCTTCCCCAACTCGCTCCAGGGTTAAGATCTCGGAAGTGAAACCCCTTCCTCCTTAACTAGTTTATCGCAGGCAATATTCTATCAATCTTCTCTGTGGCTGAACACTAGGAAATGTAGTGTGCACACAAAGGCAATTGCAATTGATGCGGCCCAAATCCTTCGCCTTACAGTGGGCATTCTGAGAGACTCGAACTATCAGGTTATGGGCACTTCTGCTGCAATCTTCAAGGACACTATTTATTCATGAATTCCTCTGCAAGAAGAGGACAAAAATGGTGCACTGCTATGATCGGTACTGCTTACCGCATAAGAACCTCATGATGGCAGGTAATCAAAGAAATGTTGAAAAACAGTCAACTTTGGTAGGTAAATCATGCATGGAAAAATTATACAAAATGTGAGAACTGTTCACTGCAGAATAGGCTAACATAACACTAGTACTATTTACTATATTATTCCTGAGAATGCAATGGAAAACATAGATGATAATGTAAAACACTAAAAAAACAATACCCTCAACTGAATTACATCAGAAGCGGCTGTAAATAACTGTCCAACCAGCTAAACAGAAGCCATTACAGAATCATTTCATTAAATAAACAGTTAGATGGGGTTTCAGGCTAAATCACACCAACCCATCCATAGGGCCTCAGCCAATTTATCAAACTCTGCATGATTATTCTTTAAATATCCATGGGAATCACAGGATTCCACGGACTAACTCCGATTCTTCATCCCCCTGATGCTCTTCCATTGTCCTCTTGTATGACTGCTGAATACAAATTAATACCCAATTCCCGTGTCACAAAACCCCAAAATTCCAGGCCATCCTGTTTTATACTAATAATAGATGCAGGGTAGCTCCACTAGACCTCACCCACTACTCACAATCTCAATCTCAAATGACAAATTCAATTCACACTCTCAAATTTTCAAACCAAAACTCAATGTTGTCTGTTTTGCAGATTAAGGGGTCTGTGAAACGAATCTGATACAGATGTTCATTCACACTCTTGTGCCCCGAGATACCGCTTATAGATCTAGCTAG
Source organism: Pinus taeda (assembly GCA_000404065.3). Lineage (NCBI taxonomy): Eukaryota > Viridiplantae > Streptophyta > Pinopsida > Pinales > Pinaceae > Pinus > Pinus taeda. The sequence continues at coordinate 7,771 of APFE031580708.1, forward strand.
CCAGAAAATGAAAGAAATGCGCTCGCGAAAGAACGACAGACAGACAACCTTCCGGGTTTTCACACAGAACAAAGGATGCCGGATAGGTTTCATCCAACGAGAAATCCAAGTGTTGATGCATCGAGTAGTGTTGAGTCTGCATAGTGACAGATGGATAACATGCCTAAGCATATGTATAAACCAGAACATCCAGCCTACATATAAACTAGAACATCCAGCGTAAAAGTTTAACCACGTGCAAGAAAAAACTTAGGTTAAAATAACTTGCCCTCACTAAAATCACATCGGGGCAAGAGAAGCTTGCAATAAGAGGGTGAAATAGAAAGTTTGGTTAAAACTTTTTGGACCGAAATCGCGAGCAATAAACTTTGGTTAAAATTACTTAAACACTCAAAATTTATGGTCAACTGAAGAACTAATATCCGGTCAACGATAAATCGAATGCTATAGTCCCTGCTATGCGAGAGGCAGGGACTAATAAGGAAAAATAAAACCTAAATCTATTTCTACTCCTAAGTGAAATCACAGTTTTAGTGGAACCATTCCATTAGTTTAATTCCCAACACACGAATAAATAAATAGAAAATTAGTATTAGAAATACAATCATAACTAAATTATTAAAATAAAACGTCAAGCTATTATATATATTTATTTCAAACATATTAAGGAAAATGGATTTATTTACAAGAAGCCTCGCTTGAAACATGTTATCCAACCATACTTCAATTGGATCACAGAAATTAGAATCAACATCTACTTCAATTGGATCACAGAAATTAGAATCAACATCTATTAATGATTGGAGAAGCTTCAAAGGAGGGTAGGAAAATAGAAGAAACTCAAATTATGTATTTTTAAATAAGGTAGCTTATGGAAAAATGTTAGTATTATGTACAAGAGGAAAATTATTAACAAAAATATTCTTTGAAATTGAATTTTCCAAAAAAATTCAAATAGATCATAAATGCAAGATCAAAAAATTATGGAATGTCAGAGAATAATTTTAGATAAGTGAGATAGTTGGCCAAATTGTATTAATACACTCTCAAGCATAAATTCTTGTGGAAGATAAATTTTGAATTTAGACTAAGATTGTATTATTATATTATATGAACATTAATTGGAATCAAAAGACTTGAAGCTTTTGATGGCCATGATTCAGGTCTTGAAAATCATTTTCATATTCTTACATTGATGCGCCCGATGAGTGTTCAATGCTTGCATGCTCAAAATGCCAGAAATGAATATTGAAAATGGAATATAAAATAATAAAAAAATGAAATAAACTAAAAATAAATAAAGAATTTTAAATAAAATTACATCGTCATTTACACTAGTGTTACAAATAATGTTACAAGACAACTAGGATTTATTTAAAACATTTTCTTCCTCACAAATATTGGTAAAGGTGATAAAATTGGGACTAATATTGATATATACTTGTGAAAGTGAAAGATTTTTAGGAATATGACTAAGAATGGGAACTTAAATGAGGCCAGAATAAAAAATTGGAATGTATACATCGTCATTTACACTAGTGTTACAAATAATGTTACAAGACAACTAGGATTTATTTAAAACATTTTCTTCCTCACAAATATTGGTAAAGGTGATAAAATTGGGACTAATATTGATATATACTTGTGAAAGTGAAAGATTTTTAGGAATATGACTAAGAATGGGAACTTAAATGAGGCCAGAATAAAAAATTGGAATGTATTTCCCTTTTTGAAAATTACAGTCACTGGCATTTTTGGGGATTCAAGATGAGATTTTTTTTTAGAGATATCAATATAATAGGATCTCTCATCTTGAAATATAGATTTACATTGAGTATTGAGAACATGAGAATTTCATGATGGGTAAAATAACTCAATATTCTCAATTTCCAAGTTGTTGTCATAAACGACTTCATAATTTTTATTAACATCCTCCTTCTTTTCATAAATTAAATTAAAAGAAAAGGAATAATTAGATTTATATGTATGAAATATCCTAGAGCTATTAAATATGTGATCATTTAAAAACTATTTTTCTTGATCAAAACTAATTAGAAATTTATTTTTTGTTAAATTTATGACAACTTCTTTGTCTTTTAAAATCACATTATTATGGGAAGGAATGGTTGAATGATTATCAAAAAAATTAAGGTTAGCAAAAAAATTGGGATAAAGAGAAAAATGGTTATTCAAGCATACAAATATGAAAATTTCTTTATCCGTAGAATGACTATTGCAATTATAAAATGATTCCTGAGTTTTTGGTATTATTTCTTTATGAATGTTTACCTTAGCACAAAAATCACATTCACTATGATTTAAAGTGACTTCATGAGTGTAATAATTTGGGCTAAGTGAATGTTGGTAAGAATCAATATCTAATTTCAATGAAATGTGTTGTTGAAAGTCATTGATAGCTACCAAAAATTCATAGGCATTTGTTGCAAGAAGAATGTTGCTTAAAGGTTCCTCTTTGCTACAATTTTCAATTTGCATTGCGATTTTAGATTTTTTCCCTTATTAAAATCAACAATTTTATTTCATTTTGGAAAAAATAATTCATCAACAACATAATGACTTAGAACAATTTTGAGACCAACATTATTTTTATTGAATGCACTCAAGTTTGTTGAAATTGTTCATTGGCAATTTATGTGTTGTCTATGTGAACAGGATCAACAATACCAGTTCAAGCAACTGGTTCTCCAGAAGCAAAAAACACACTTAAAAAAAGTAGCATCCTCTTGTTCTTAGAAACTACTTGGAATGCAAGGAAGAAAAATAATATATTGAAACAATTCCATTAATTCAATATCTATAGATTTATCTTGGGATTTAAATTTCAATCAAATTAAATTGGTTCTAATTATAAAATCTACTGTAGATTCATTTTCATTTTTTTGTAAATTTTCAAGTCTGAGACATACATGTTTGTAGTCATAATTTTTCTTTGTGATAAATTTGTCCCAACTGTGAATAGAGGAAACAAGTAATGATTTTCACCATCTTTTGGCTTTGTCTATGAAATTTAGATTAAAAATATTACATATAATACCTTCATCCATATAAAAAAAATAGAAGTTGTAAAATTTTAAACAAATTGCAGAACATAATCATATGTAGAAGCATTACCCTTACCATTAAATTTTACCTTCGACAAGAGTCTTACAATTTCCATTGGAGTGGTGATAGATGTACATCTTGAGATGCAACTCTAAATAGGAATTTTTGAAGGAGCCATTGTAAATAAATAAAAAGTTTAAATAAAAAAATCCAAAAGGACAACTTGTAATTGGCCCTCATTCTAGCACCAAAAATGTTCACGGAAAAAAATGACCTTAATAAACATTTGGGAGACCATCTGGTCAGGGCCCCAATTAAGCCCTTATCCATTTGAGCTGGTGATTCCAACTTGTTCAAATGGGTCGAATTACCCCTCACTCTCCCTGCTAATTTGTGATATTTATAATTACTTCCACTAAGAAGAGACATCAGACATACCTACATGTAGTGCACTTGCAAGAAAGTAGTCCTTAAACTAACATAAGGGCTCAACCAAGTCACCAATGGAATTTCTCGTATGAAAGGATACTTCTACAAATGTAATGAATTAATCTAAATGTAGACCTACTTGCAAATCTGGAAAAACAAAGAAAACTACTCTAACTCTATACATAGGAAATAGTTCCTAAATAACATGTGCAAGGATTAAAACATATTGGAGATTTAACATGATTTTAATAATAAATATCAAGTTTCTGAAATAGTTCTAACAATTGACATTCTTGATGCAGGACATACTCTATTTAGAGATTAAAATAATAAAATATGAGTTATTAAAACATGAAAATATCTCAACAAAATTTAATGACAAGTAAATCAATTTATGGTAATGAATTTATGAGTAAATAGTTATTCATAGATTAGTTTTAATCCAAGCTGAAGTCAAAAAATTAATGACTGATATATGTAATTATTGGATCAGTTAGTTGTTCAAACAAACATAAATTTTCATATTCAACAATAATGCTAAAACATGGAATTGTTGGCACAAATATGCCATCAAAGAATAAGATTATATTCACAAATAATAGTATTCAAAATTGTTGAAATTTGGGAGCTTGAGGGCGAATTTCCCTTATGGGAAACCCTAAGTAACGAAGAGTAAAGCCTTGTGGCCCATGAGGAATTATATTAGTCATATATAAATATTATTATATTGTGTGGGCAGATAATCTCTAAGGGTTTTGTTAAATATATTTAAATTTGAGCTTTCCCACCAAATACACAAGTCGCCCTCATGTCGACTTGATTAAGGATTGTGACCCTCCATAAACGATAACCACTATAAATTGGCATCTTCCTACATCATTCAGAAATCTCATTTTTGGGTTCTCTCTAAGTCATATTGGTTCATTAAGATTTTGTGTGGCTCGCAAGTTTCTTTGGCTCATAAGTTATTTTTTGTGGCTCGCATAAAGTTTATAAATGGCTCGAAATTACATCTAATTGGCTCACCAGATCCTCAGCATTGTGTCTAATATATGTGACTCACTACTTTCACTAAAGGTTTTCACATATACACTTCTGTGACTCATGTACTTTATATGGTTCACTTTTCAATATTATGAGATCATTATAGTTATTCGTTCATTATAGTTCTCGCATATGGCTCTCATGTTCCATTGCAGTAATATAACAATAGTGGCTCATATTTGACATGGTTCACACTCTGTATTATGGCTCGATCTGTGGGGAAATCTCACTCTATATTTTCAGCATTAAACAGTGGCATCACTTCCTATGCAATATCATTCTACGTGGTTTTTCTTTCTATATTCATTATATGGTGTGTATCTATAATACAATTAATCTATGAATCATATCTACAATGGCACCACTCTATGTATAGTGCGAATCCAACAATGGATTCACTTTCTATGTATGGTGTGGATCTACAATGGCTTCACTTTCTATATATGTTGTGTATCTACTTTCTATAGATGGTGCTTTGCTATGGTGTATGTATGGTGTGGATTATATAGTGGAATCACTTTCTATGTATGTGAACTTAATGTATATTGACATCAACAACCTAGTAATCTTAGATGAGGAGATGACCTCTGCACTTACCAATGTTTTGATATGACATGACATACAATGTTCTATGTCACTGTCATGATTAGCATGACATTGACATATGAAATTCATACCTTTTCTTGCGAGAAAGATAAATGATAGCCATAATTTTTTATAATTATACTTGGATTAGTTGTTATTAGATAGTATGACAATGACCTTATATGATAGTGACAAGGACCTTGATGAATATCTAGGACATTGACCTTGGTGCAATGACCATAGCATGGTAGTAGACCTTGTTGTAAGACAATGTCTACATGACAATGATGGTTGGCAGTATGTTGACAATGATGTATCATTTAAGGATGATATAATGGTGATGGTTAAACCTCCATGTCAACCATAACAATAATGATATATATCGTGCTGTATAGTCTATTGTTGTCCTGGCCCTTGGTGGACTAATATGATTATTGATCATGTCTCATGATGATTATACTTTGTATCTTAGCTAAAATTTTGACAAGTATATAATAGAAGAAGAATTTTGGATGGGCTTTACCCCTTGTGGGGTTTTCCCTAGTCTCTGACCAAAAATTCTAGTTTCCCTCTTGTGCATGATTTTCTTCTGTTATTCCTTTATTTTCCACTACAAATGTTGTTATTTTTCTTTCCACATAATGTATAGTGATGTTAATATGTAAAGGGGTGAATGTGATATGTAAAATATGAAAAGCTTAAAATGCAATTATCTACAACAAAGAACAATATATCTCTAATAAAATTTAACATGGTATTAGAGTTGGATTGAAAGAAAGTCATTGAAGATAACCCCTATGAAGACAGTTATGTTCTAAGAAGAACGGAAGAGATGAGGATGACAGAGACCTAAAAGAATTCTAGGGTTTGGAGGAAACCCTAGGAAACCTATGTTATTGGAATAAAGGATAGGGTTAGGAAGAAACTCTAAGAGAAACCTTAATATGGAAAGGGGCTTGGTATGATTTATAACTTTTGATGATGTGATTAGTAAAAATATTTTTAGTTATTAAAGTAGCCCATGATAAATTCAGATAAACCCTAGGAGAACAATATGCTACAAGTTCAGTGGCCATAGTACACACTGATGGATGGTCTTAGCTATCAATGAAAGAAGATAAAGAATACATATGGCACTCAAGAAGATGCATTCCTTCTATAGAGAACATATGATTCATGGACAGTAGCGATTCATGGAGGTTAGATCTAGAGGTTAGCTAATATCTTCCTTCAAACCTCATTAAAGATAAGTATTTTAAAGGATTAGGTTATGATGTTGCTAGTATTATGTATTCCTCCTGCACAAATATTTGAATACTTCATTTACTAATGTCTAGGATAAGGAAATTTGATCCTTCTTAAAGATCATCATGGTGTGAAGCTTTACAGGAAGAGTTAACACTCATAGGGAGTTGTGAGTTTCCTCCAAATCTATATTAAAGATAAGAACTTTCAAGTCTAATGTTATTTATTTGTAAATTTATTCTGTTTGATTATTGGTGATTCTTTGTGCATGATTATTTTATTTATTTCACTAATTTATTGGATGAATATGGGATATCCTTCTTGAGGATAATCGGGTTGTAGAACATTGTAGGAATAATTAGCCCCAAGAAAGAGTTGGTGCTAGAAAATAAAGGAGCCTCTCTCATGTTTAGAAAAGAAAGATAGTCTTGCCTCATCACTAGGTACAATTTTATTATGCTTAGTTTTTTATTTATTAATGATATTACTCTTGTCCTAGGATAAATAGGTACTTTAGAAGTAATTAAGGACCAAGTATTATTTTTTGAGATCAAGAAGGATGCATAACCATCCCATGATTTGAATGGTACATGAAATAGATAAGAGGTCAAGACCTCGAAGGAAGGGTTGCAGTCTCCATGATTGATAACTATGAGTAAATAAGCTTCCTATGCAGAGGGAGTATATTGAGGCAAAACAATATGATATGGAACAATCATATGTCTTTCATGAAAGGAACATCTTTTTTTATGTAAGATGTAGCAATGTGTGATGCTTGAATGACATGGTTCAAATCATGATAAGAAATATGTTCTCAAAAGAAAGAAGTTTATCCTAGCTTATGTTTGCTAATGAATTAGATATATGTAAAGGAAGATTATCTTATGATGTACTTGCAAAACTTTGAGGTGAATAAGTAAAAGAGTCATGATTGAAATTTGAAGAAAGTCCCACCTAGACTGTAGCAAGATCCCTAGGCTTGCCAAGCTAGAAGGATGAACAATTGATGTCCCTTGGTATCTCTTATTGAAGGTATGAATTTGATATTTGGTTTTATAAACTAACAAATTATTTCTATATATGTTAATAGCATTTCAAAATTTAGTGTCAGAGGGATTTAACCCTTTATGATCCACTACATGAGATTAGAGGCATAATAGAAAGATGATAAGCAATTCCTTTTCAAGGAAGGCATGCTATCAAAGATGGTTTACACTGAAAAAGTTGAGAGATCCTCCTCTTTAGATATAGGTTTGATGGAGTCCAATGATGAGCTGAAAGCCATATGTATTCTTGTTTTACATTATGTTCTTTGAGCCATATAGAGACCAGATATGTAAATTGGAATGTTGTAGAGCAGGTATTGGGATACCCAGACAATGTAGTTATTCATGATCTGAGACACACTATTGGACACTCGAGACTTTATAGATACACTGATGTTGAGAATGTTGCTGATTGGAAGAGAAAATATGAGTTTTCCCTTAGGTTTCCCTTAGTTTCTGGGATGATTTCCTAGCATATAAATTTGTTTCTTTAAGAGTCAATGTGCATTAATGACAACATGGTTGGATGCAAGATATCATGAACTCTATTTGGAGAGTTGTTGAAGCATAGTTTTAGCACAACTATGATATTGTGAGATATAGTGGGATCTATATTTATAATATTGTTTTGTTTCATGAATGGTTCAAGCATTTTGATATGGTGCATAGGGATAAATGAGGCTCTAATGATGATTTTTAATGGAATTGAGGCGTAAGACTTCAGCTGACGAGTAGATAGTTGATCGATCCTTGTTCTTGGTCTTTAGAGAAAAACTTGGACTTATGGATGTGACCCTAATAGGTAAGGGTCTCGAGAAAATCGAGAACACTAAGATATGCTCTTCCCCCTTGTCTAAGCTCCCATGAAGAGGAATTGAGTTAGAGAGCTCCTTGGGTTGAGGGAACTCATGGATAATGGGTGTGTATAATCCTTACCTAGTTGTAAGTGTTTGTATCCCATATTATCATTCTAGGGTTGTTTTTTATCCTTCGCAGAAATGATAGGTGTATATCTCCCCCTAACAAGTATACCCTAGTATGCATCCTACCCACAAGCTAGGTTGGTCAAGATTTCCATCGATCTAGTCAATGGGTGAGGAGACTTTAGCATGTCGAATTATTACATTACATGGTAAGTGTGTATATCCCCCAAGTGCCTTGGGTTATGTATGATCCTTACCTTTCATGGTAAGTGTGTATTTACTCCCAAGGTAGTGGATGTAGGTATTCTACCACTGATTCTTGAGGGTCAAGTTGGGAAGATCAAAAGATAATAGGATAGTTGTGATCCTTACCTTCTATGATAAGTATTATCCTACCTATTTTCCTAATCATAGAATAGTTGTGATCCTTACCTTCCATGGTAAGTCGTATCTTGCCTATTGTACTTGGATATAGGGTGCTAGCTGGGATCCCCTATGATGACTCTCCTTCTTTAGATTGACACATCAATGTTCAATGAATAATCAAAGGAGATGAATTTAGATGAGATGTGATGATATGGATATATTTTTAATATAGTTGAGATAGAGGTCATGGAGACTAGTAGGGTTTGAGGATTGATCTCCCCTTCCTTTTCTTCTATGAGATGAGATGTAATGATGATGGAGTTTCTTTCCTTCTCATATTGAGACATGTCATCTAAGATGATATTTTTGACACAAATGGAAATTCCTTCCTAGCTAAGAGGAGGTGTTGAAATTTGGTAGCTTTAGGACAAATTTCCCCTATGGGAAACCATAAGTCCCCCAAAGAAGACCTTGTGTCCCATGAGGAATTATATTATTCATAGATAAATATCAGTATATTGTGTGGGTAGATAATCTCTAAGGGTTTTGCCAAATATATTTAAACTTGATTTTTCCCACTGAATACATAAGTTGGCCTCATGTAACCTTTCCCAAGGGTTGTGACCCTTCATAAATGATAAAAACTATAAATTGGAATCTTCCTACATCATTCATAAAACTTATTTTTTGATGCTCTATAAATCAGTTCGGTTCATTGATCTTCTTTTTGGCTTGTAAGTTTTCATGGTTCATAAGTTATTTTTTTGTGGCTCGCATCAAGTTTATCAATGGTTTGAAATTGCATCTAATTGGTTTGCACTGCCTCCTGAGGATTGTGTCTAATATTTGTGACTCACTATATTCACTAAAGGCTCGCATATATACACTTGTATGGCATACATAATCTATATGGTTCACTTTTCCGTATTATGAGATCGTTATAATTATTTGTTCATTATAGTTGTCACATATGGCTCTCATGTGGCATTGGAATAAATTAACAACAGTGGCTCGTATTTGACATGGTTCACACTATGTGTTATGGCTCAATCTTTGTGGTAGTCTTGTTGTATATTTTATGTGTTAGACAGTGGCATTTCTTCCCATGAGACATCATTCTATGTGGATCATATCTACATTGGCACCACTATCTATGTATAGTATAGATCAAACTATGGCTCCACATTCTATGTATAATGCAAATCTACAATGGCTTCACTTTCTATGTATTGTGTGTATCGACTTTCTATGTGTGGTGCATATCTAGAGTCTATGTATGGTGTGGATTCTATAATGGCATCACTATCTATGTATGTTGCAGATTATATAGTGGCATCACTTTCTATGTATGTGAACATTATGTATATATGACATAAATGACCTAGTAATATTAGATGAGCTAGTGACCTTTGTGATTGGTAATGTTTTGATATGACATGACATATAGTGATCTATGTCACTTTCATGATTAATATGAAATTGACATATGAAAGTTATACCTTTTATTTTGAGAAAGATAAATGATATCCATAATTGTTTATAATGATAGTTGGATGAGTTGTTATTATATGGCATGACAGTGACATTATATGATCTTGACTGGGACCTTAATGAATGTCTAGGATAGTGACTTTGATGTAATGACCATAGCATGACAGTAGACTTTGTTGTATGACAATGTGTACATGACAATGATGGTTGGAAGTATGTTGACAATGATTTATGGTTTGAGGATGATATAGCAGTGATAGTCTTATGCAACCATCTCACAAAATAGAAGAAAAGATAGATCAACAACTTCAAAATCAACCTCTTCAAGGGGGCAACCTCATTTACATTACACAAATGAATAATTCTCGGATGATAGAAATGACAATACCTCCATTCTATATATAGGAGTCTAAGAGGTCTCAATACAATTAGAGCCTACATAACAATAATATTGTAGGGGCACAACAATAAAATGAGCTTCTATGGGGCATAATAATAACAACATGGGGACTATATGGGCACAATAATGCAATAAGGGGGTTGTACTAATAACAATAAGGGGTTACACTAGTAATATAGGGACTTAACATGCCCCTCTCCTTCAAAAAGTGTTGTCCTCAATTTTTGAGTAGTTATGGATGTTTCTGTATAAAATTCTCATCCTCCCATGTGGAATCTTCAGCAGGTAAGTTCTTCCACTTGATGAGATACTCTAAAATTGATTGGTTACATGGCTGTCGATTTCTTATTTTTGTGACTACTTCCAGTCAAGTTCTGGCAATATTGTTTGAACTGGGATCTTCTCACCTATAACCTTCTTTAAGCATGCAACAAGGAAAACTGGGTGCACTCGAGAAGATGCAGGAAGCTCCAATTTGTATTCCATAGTACCAATATTCTGTAACACGTTTTACAGACCATAATACTTTGGTGATAATTTGTTATCCTTCTTAGCTTCCTTATGGGACATTTGTTTGTATGGTTGTAGTTGTAGAAATACCCATTCACCTACATAAAAACTTCTTTCGCTGTGATGTTGATCTGCCTGTTGTTTAATTCTATTCTGCACCAAAGTGAGGTTATCCTTTAAGAGATTGAGAAATTGTTGTTGATGCTCGATGTGATCTTCCATTGCTTGAACCTTACAATTTTGTTTTAAATTTGATGTGATGGACGGTGGATGATATCCATAAAGTGCCATAAATTAGGTAATTTTTGCTGCAATATGGAAGGAAGTGTTATACCACCATTCAGCCAGAGGCAACCACTTGAACCATTGTGTCTGTCTATCAAATACAAAGCAATGAAGATATTCTTCCAAACATTTGTTGATTATCTCAGTTTGTCCATCAGATTGAAGATGATAAGATGAGCTATGATCTAACTGAGTACCCAAATATTCCACCTCTTGTACTCCAAAGAAACATTTGGAGATTTTTGCATATAATTATTTATCCTCCAATAGTTTGAGGACCCTGTCAACATGTTGAACAAGATCCTTCCAAGAATTGTTTTGGATTAGCATGTCATCAAAAAATACTAAAACAAATTTTCTAATGAAGGGTTTGAAAATGGAATTTATCAAACCTTCAAATGTAGAAGGTGCATTGGTAAGGCCAAAAGGCATGACCAAAAATTCATAATGACCCTCGTGAGTTCTAAATGTTGTTTTTGGAATGTATTTAGTCTTCATTCTGATTTGATGATATCCTAAACGAAGATCCAACTTCGTGAAGTAACTTTCTACATGTAATTCATCCAATAATTCATCAATGACAAGAATGGGAAATTTATCATTAATAGTAAGCTTGTTGAGCTCCCTATAATCCAGACACATGCGCCATGATCCATCCTTCTTATGTACCAATACCACTGAAGCAAAGAAAGAACTTTGACTAGGTTGAATTATACCAACCTCTAACATTTCTACAACCATACGTTCAATTTCAATCTTTTGGGCATATGGATATTTGTAAGGCCTGATGTTTGGGGGAAAACTTCCTGGAATCAAATGAATAGCATGATCATGATCACAAGAAGGTAGGAGACCTTTGGGAGTCTCAAATGTATGTTTTAACTCCATACATAAATTACCTGCATATGATTTCTAAACCACAATTAAATAAACAATGCAACAGAATAACATGTAAAACAGATATACACAAAGATTTTCCCCTAAATCCCAAAACTAGGACTACCAACTTGATATTTCATTATGTTCCTTTCAATGTTACAATACATATTTATACATGTCGAAGCATCAAATACCATGGACCGAAAACCATCGCCTCCAAAACCATGGACCAAAAACCATCACGTCCAAAACCATGGACTGAAAACCATCGCATCCAAAATCATGTGTGAAAATCATGCACAAAACCATAGGTAGGTTCGCCCAACCTAACATAAGCTCCAAAACAAAAAATTTCCGGGGCACTGCCCCGGACCCCATAGATTGGGGTTACCTGCACCCCTCAAACCCCCTGTGACTCCCCCCGCTACGCAATCAACGCAACAAAGGGGTGGCTTCGCCCCCCTTCTAACCCCCTGGTTAACTATATGAGCTAGCTGTGGAAAGAATATAACACAACCCTACATTCTCCCACTTGTTGTTTTATTTCCACAAGGGGCCACAAGAGAGCTTAGTCATTTATCCAGCCCTGCAATGCACATTGTTCCTCTACACCAAGAGAACTTACCAGAGCTCACAAATTTTGTCAATGCATCTGCAGTATTCTTCAAAGTGTCCACCTTTACTAGCAACAACCTTTTTTTTCTATCATATCCCTCACAAAGTGATATTGAACATCAATGTTCTTTGTCTTTGAATGATATGCAAGGCTCTTTGCCATGAAAAATGCACTTTGTCTATCAGAGTCTATCCTTATAGCTCCCTGTACTAACCCCATATTTGAACATAATATCTGCAACCAAACTTCTTCCTTGCTTGCATGAGTGCTACCATGTATTCTGCCTCTGTAGTTGACAGTGCCACTACAAATTGTTTCTTACTCATCCAACTAACTGCACCTCCAAATAGGTTAAACACATACCCACTTGTAGATCTTCTCTAATCTAGATATCCAGTCCATTCTGAATCAACAAAGCCACAAATATCCAACACTATGTCCAACCCTGGTCTTCCTTGGTAGCACAAACCATAATCACTAGTGCCATGCAAATACCTGAAAACTCGCTTCGCTGTTGTCCAGTGCTCCTTCCCTGGTTTTGACATAAACCTGCTCTATACTCCCACTGCATGTGTAATGTCTGGTCTAGTATAGACCATCACATACATCAGGCTACCAATTGCACTTGCATATGGAACACGGGACATGTCCTCTTCCTCTTCTTGTGTCTTGGGACGTTGTTCAACAGATAACTTTACACTTACAGGAATAGGAACCTTCACCGGTTTACTATCCTGCATTTTAAACCTCTGCAATATTGTCTCGACATACTTCCTCTGGTTTAACCAAAACTTACTCTTTGTCTGATCTCTTTTAATTTCCATGCCCAAAATATAGTTTGCAGCGCCAAGATCTTTCATGTCGAATTTGGAGGACAAATGGGTCTTCAAATCCTAGATAATTTCTTTGTCATTTCCAACCAGCAACATATCATCCACATACAAGACTAAATAAATAACATGGTCACCAATTAACTTAAAATACACACAATGATCTGCTTCTCGTGAAGCCAAGTCCTTGTATAAATGTATCAAATTTCTGATACCACATCCTTGGTGACTGTTTTAACCCATACAGATACTTCTTTAACTTGCATACCAGTTCTTTCTTACCGTTCACTGCAAAGCCTTCAGGTTGCTTCATGTAGATCTCCTCTTCTAGATCCCGATGAAGAAATGCTTTCTTCACATCCATTTATTCTACCTCAAAATCAAAAGCAGCAGCAATAGATAAAAGTAATCTAATAGAAGTCACCTTGGCAACACGAGAAAAAATATCACCAAAATCACTTCCCAACACCTGGGAATAACCTTTTACTACCAAACGAGCTTTGTATTTCTCCACCTTTCCTTCTACATTTGCCTTCTTCTTGAACACCCATTTGTTGCCAATGGGTTTCCTTCCAGCCGCCAACTCCACCAGATCCCAAGCCTCATTTTTGTGCAAAGATGCCATTTCATCAACTATGGCCTCTTTCTAGAGTTTTCCATCCTCTGAATCTATTGCTTCCTTCACAGCTCTGGGATCATGATCAGTAATAGATAAAGAAAAATTTGAACAAAAAGTAGATGGACTATACCTTTCTGGTTTCCTTCTTTCTTGAGCTAATCTTCTCACACTCAGACTTTGTGGCTCTTCATCTTCTGATTCCTCCTCTGTTGTAGACTTTGATTCTTCCTCCTTAAGCTCAAACTCTATCTTCTCAGGTTACTTTGGTTGGACTTCATGTTTAATAACATCTTTTACCTCTTTGAACACCACATCTTGGCTGTACATGACCTTCCATGTGAAACTGGGTTTCCAAAGCTTATAACCATTTAACATCCTTATACCCAATAAAGAGTGAACTTTTCAGATTTACTATCCAACTTGGTTCATTTCTCCTTTGGAACATGTACATATGCATCACATCCAAATACCTTCAGATGTGAAAGAGAGGGTTTCTTACCAGTCCATACCTCTTGTGGAGTCTTATCATCCAAGTTGATGAAGGTGACCTGTTGACCAAGTAACATGTGGTATCCACTGCCTCTGACTAGAATTTATGTCCTAACCTCGCACCACTAAGCATGCTTCTTGCCCTTTCCATCAACATCTTATTCATTCTTTCTGCAACTCCCTTTTGCTGAGGTGTATATGGAGTAGTCTTCTATCATGATATACCAGACTTCTTACAAAATTATTGAAATTACTTGCTGCAAAACTCTCCACCATTATATATCCTTAACAGCTTTATCTTCTTCTCTGATTGATTTTCCACAAGAGCCTTAAATTCTTTAAACCTGTCAAAGGCTTTAGATCTCTTCTTAAGGAAATATATCCATGTATTCCTTGAGAAGTCATCTATAAATGATACATAGTACACAGACTTACCCAGTGATGGAACCTTCGTAGGTCTGAACACATCACTATGCACAAGCTCTTATATCTGTTTCGCCCTCTTACTACCAGAGGGGAAACTCACCTGATTCTGCTTCCCATATACACAATTTTCACAGAAATCAAAATCCAGAGAGCTATTACTCATACCTTCTACCATCCCTTTACCATGAAGTATTCGAAGGCCCTTCTCTCCAATATGTCCAAGCCTTTGATGCCACAACATGGTATTCTCTTCAGAGACCACTAGATTTTCTGCTCCACTTTCAAGAAGCACAGAATTGTTGCACCCATCAATAACAGTGCTACCTTGCAACTTGTAGAGAGTTCCAATTCGAACTCCCCACATCAATACTAGTGCTCCCTAAACCATTTTATAGGTATCCTTCTGGAACGCGACTTTTACACCTACATCATCTAGCTTGCTTACAGAAATTAGATTTCTCGCTAATGCATGAATATGCAGAACAATCGGAAGTGCTCTAACCCTTCCACCTTGCAACTTCAACTTTACTTTTCTGTGACCAATGATTATGGCCTTCTTATCATCCCCCAAGAATACATCACTACCATCGTATTTATCATACTCTCTAAACCACTCTCTACGGGGAGTGAAGTGAAAGGATGCACCTTAGTCAATCAACCATGCTTCATGATCTACATGTGTACCTGAAGAAGTCAAGTGCACATCCCCACCTTCATCAGAGGTTGTTTTTTCCTCTACAGAAGGAGCATCATTAGATCCCTTTCCTTTATCAGGAGCTTTAGATTTACAGTTCCTTTGGTAGTGCCCTTCCTTTCTGCATTTCCAGCACTCCACCTTTACAGGTTTTCCTAGAGATTTAGATCTCCCACTCGATTACTTATTTTTGTTTATGTTCTGGGTCTGCCTTTGTACATACAAGGAATCACCATTTTGGCTCTCCATATTTTTCCATCTCATCTCCTCCGTCAGCAAGGATGAGACTATTTCATCAAAATGCAAGCCAGTTGCATTTCTAGCTATTGCAATAACTAGACAATCCCACGAATCTGGCAGAGAACACAACAAACTGATGCACTTATCTTCATTTTAAACTTTAATATCAAAATATGCTAACTGACTTACCACATTATTAAATGCGTTCAGATGCTCTGTCACCGAGCCTCCATCTTTCATCCTCAGGTTATACAGCTTTTTCTGTAGGAACAATTTATTCACCAAAGACTTAGCTTGGTACAAAATCCCTAACTTGTCCCATAAAGCCTTTGTTGTAGCTTCCCCTAATACATTCAGCAATACTGAATCTGAGACACATAATTGTATTGTGCTCTTTGCCTTTTGATCCCACTTCCTCTATTCTTTATCAGTTACTCCCGTTGGTTTAGTACTCGGATCTACCATGATCCACTGATCTTTATCCACCAACAGATCCTCCATCTTTAGTTTCCACAACTCAAAACTTTAACCATTAAATTTCTTGATCTCTACCTTTCCACTGCTTGCCATATTCTTTCACCACCAGAATTGATCTCGCAAATCTCCCACTGAACAGGGTCTACCACAAGCCTGAGCAAAACCCCTCAGCAACAAAGGCATCCCCTTGAAGCCAAAACTGTTGTGATACCAAATGTATTTTTTAAACACGTACAAAAATTACCTGCATACAAATTCTAAATCACAGAAAATAAACAATGTGAGAGCATAACACATAAAACACATCTAAACAAAGATTTCCCCTGGATCCCAAAACTGCGACTACTAGCTTGATTTTTCATTATGTTCCTTTCAATGTTATAATACGTATTCATACATGCTAAAGCATCCAATACCATGGACCGAAAACCATCGCGTCCAATACCATGGATTGAAAAACCATCACGTCCAAAAAACATGTGCAAAAATCATGGACAAAACCATAGGTAGGTCCGCCCAACCTAACATATGGTCCAAAACGAAAATTTTCCGGGGCGTTGCCCCGGACCCCATAAAGTGGCGTTACAGGTACCCCTCAAACCCCATGTTAACTATGTGGAAAGAATATAACACAACCAAACATTCAGTACCAACAGATGTATAATCTGTCTAAGGAGTAAATCGAGTACGGAAAGGTGGAAATGTAGTTATAGGTTAAGGCTGAAAACTATAGCAAATATATTTTTGAATACTGAGAAAGAAACAGATTCTAAAGACTGTTTTTGACAGTTGGGTTCTTGAAATGAAGTGGATGTAAAAGGTTTGTCTTGGTCAATAATAGGTTAATGTTTGGTTGAAAGATTTGTTGAACTGTTGCCATGTGCAGACAGTGTAGGACTTAGTGTAAATGGAGTTTTTGGACTTCAAACCTTCTTGGAAACTAGCCTCTTAGGGTTTGAAAGGGCTTGAGCTTTTTGCTGTGAGGTATCTGAGCTCGTATAAGGCCTCTTTAAAGCCATAGTTATTGTTTTATATTCAATAAAGCCAAATATTCCCTCCTCACTGAACAACTAGATGAAAATATTGAAAACCTAGGGAAAAATGTTCTTGATTTCGTCGGTGGTAGTGGCACCAATTAATGTTGTCCCTTAAGAAACCAATTTCCTGGCTGTGTAGAAATTGTGCTTAAGACATTAATTTTTATTATGAATGTCACTTTTTTGTATGATGTATCCTCATCGGAAAGTCCTAAAGGACCTAAATTTTAACTCATAATATTTCGCTGATATGAAAATTGTAGAATGCCATGTGATGCTGACTATGAATGTTTTATGAAGAACGCGTTGAGAAGTTAAAGATAATATGTTGTGTTTGATAGGAAATAGTATGTGTAACTTAGAAGAAATATAGCTGTAGGAACTTTAAATATAGAAGCGCTCTTTTAAGGAACTTTAACTTCATTCACGTAAGTAAATAAAGACCTGTAGCTTCATTACCATATTTAAAGAAAGGAAGAAACATGATGACACATAACAGAGAAATTACAAAATCATACCCAACAATGTGTGGAAAACTTCTGATTCTTTAATTAATCATCAATTTATCAAGAATACAATAGCACAATCTCGAGGTTCTTTAAAATTCGGACCCTTTCTCTATAATTTTACCTCTTTTTATACATCATGGGACAATTGGTAACTGCTAAAAGTGTTGAATTGTTTAACTACATTATAATTGTCTAAAGTAAATGTCATTACAAAATATTACATTGGAGGGCAAAACACACCACATTCTTATCAAGAAAATAAGATAACCAGAAGTAATATAAATTAGAGTATGATTGGTGATTATTGCTCATTGTTTGAATATGTGGCTTGGCTAGATGGTCCTTTTGATGCATCTTTGGTCTACTCTATCATACTTTCCTTGCACCTTCTCCATAATGGGACATTTAAACTTGCTACTACCTCTAACTTGTCAAGTCCTATCCTACAAGCTATAATCCCACCATAACTAGGCTTGTCAGTGAACAAAGTCTTCACCATCTAAAGAAGCTTAAAATATTTCTTCAGGTGGTTTACAATGGTGGCTCCATTTAGTATTGTTGTCTTTTCATGAGTGTTATCAACTGTTATTTTTGCCTCAACCGGCAAAGTTTCATATGTTTTCCACAACAACAAGTTTCCCTGTATATCCAAGCAAGAAGGAAGTCCAGACCTAACCCTTTTATTAAACAAGATGTTAAACTTTGAAACTGCTTCCTTCATCTCATTTATTCTCTTCTTAGTAGTAATCCTATAGATGTTTCTAACAATAATTTTATTAAAATCTATTGCACATGATGTTCTGTCTGGCAACTCATGTTCCTTCAACTCTGTAGTAGATTTACAGTTAATGAAATCTATCATACTCTTTGCAAACTTTGATCTATCTAGATCTTTTTTCTTATTTTTAATGACCACCTCTTCCATATCCTGAACTAGTGTTTTTTCTTCAGATATAATCACAAGAAACTCCCAAATGCCCCTGATAACCTCAATGACTTCATCCCATAGGATTTCTCTAGCTTGAATCGAGGACATATTTCCCTTCATTTTCTCCTTTAGCCTTTTCATTTCATCTTCAAGCTTTTGATTTCATCTTAACGCCCCTACCCTGGTGGTGATCTTTCAAACACACGATCGGGGGTATGGCACCACCAACCACTTCCTTTTTAACAATACTCACAGTTGTGGACTAGGCCTATTCCTATACTTAATTTATTTTTCAATCATCTATGTACAACTTTCATTAACACCGCAGAAACATTCACATTAACTTCATAAACACATTATCATTATTTAACAGAAGTGCATAGTGGATTAACTTGGGAGGGGAAACTCCCTAGAAATATGAGTGTATAGGAAATAATGATAATACTTCAATTTTTACAATTTTACACCAAGATTGTACCACTGTGTAGCTTTGTCTTTTTATCTGGCAAAGGCACTCCTCGGGCTGCCTTGCCAACCTTCGTTTTACTTGTTGCATGAAGTCATCCACAAACATTTTTCACAAACCTATCCTTCACTGACACACCAGCTTGTCATGTCACCCTACACATGCCCATCGTTGGACCGAATGACTCGCCAAACGATCGTTCAACTCACCCACCTACAATGTCGGCACTCCAACTCCCAAACTCGTCATTGCACCCACCTCACCAACTTGAGCGTTCGTTCAAACCAACTCACCCATCATTGAGTTGACTATGCACCTCCATCATTTCACTTGACGGAGCATTGACCCTTGCCTACTCTTCGTTTCGTCCAATCGAGCGCACTCACTGTAACCACCCGTTGTCGTTCACTTATGCCTGCTGATCATGACCACCTTTCATCATTCACCCTGGCACTCTCACCGTGACCCGCCAAATTCCCGTTACATCATTTCATTGGGCACGCTCACCACGACTACCCAACTCACCGTTTGACCATCCCAGTTCGTTGTTCATTAGGCACACTCACCGTGACCCACCAACATTCCACTCATGGGGTGAATTCAACACAACACTCCAATTCGCCAACCCATCGGCGCCCTTGCCTAAGCTCACCCTCCTGTAGACCTGCCCGCTAACCCACATTTGTTGCCTGCCATTTAGTGTGTGCCCGTCCGACTAACTTGCGCCCTGCATGTTCACCCAACCCGTTCACCCGAGTTCGCTCACCCATTTTGCTGCGCCTGTAGCCTGCCCTTCTATGGCTTAACCACTGAATGCCTAACCTGCGGCTAGGGTGCTTCGGCCATAGAACCACCTGCACCTTCGGTAATCCTTCAAGAGTCCTCTGTTAGCTTGCCCTTTGCTCTCCAATGGAGCTCGCACTTCAAAGATATTATTGAATTATTCATTGCCTTTCTCCTCTTTGCCCATGCTATACTTATACCAACTCGCCATTATGTGGGGTCGTCGGCCCATGGCCCAGCAGACCCACCATTTGGCTTGTTGGTTAACTTTCACCGTTGATCATGGTGAGGGCGCCCACACCTGGGACCACCCGACAATATAAGCTTCGTCCACCAAAACTTCTCCAACACTTAGTCATTTGTAGCAATCAACCTCCACGTTTTTCTTCGTTTCGACCTGCTTGTCGCACTGTGCAGGTGTGCCAGCTCATCGGCCATTCCAACTCTCGCTGCTCTCACCCATCGTGTGCCCATCACTGATCTTGAGGGCGTTACATCCTCCCACACTTAAAATACTTTGTCATCCTCAACAAATCCTCATCCCAGTAACCATCAGTCACCAAGATAACCATCCACACAACTGTGTATATGGGCAATCCAGATGTCCACTACTCAACCTGCCTCACTCCACAAATATGCCACTGCTCCGCAAAGAATCATGTGTTGGTACCCCTCATGTTGGTAATTAGTTGGGTAGCTAATCCAACCATGTATCGCCTCCATAAGAACTCATGCCCCTACATCATCATGACTGTCCACTGTATGCTACCTATCAACCTGTGTCATCTCACCCCTAGATGCCTGCTCAAAGTGTTTAGAGACTCACTACCATGAGCAGCTAAAAAATGAACCTCACCCTCCATAATAGTCTACAATGATGAGGAAGGAACAGAGCCTAAAGGGTCTCCCTCACTAACCAACTCAATCCACCTATCTGGATCTTCCATTTCCATTCTGTGCAAGTATGCCTCCCAATCCTCCATCTGAACATTCAACCTCACATACTCTTCATCATCTTCATCTTTACATCATGTTCATCCATTTTAAGCTTTGTTCCCAACTGTAAAACCTATGCTACTGGATCATCTATGTGGGATGGCATTACTATACTATAAACATGAGTGTCCACCTGTCATAGTAGCTTGTCCAAACATTATTTAAGTAAAGAAACTTCTTCAATCTTCTGCAACACATCCTATAGGAGATTTCCTTATCATTTTCTACTTCAGCTATCCCTATAGCAATGGGATGCTCACCTCCATGTAGATTCAACTTATTTTTCAAAGCCTCAGTCTCTGACTTGGTAGATTGTAATAATTTATGAGCAATAGGTTTGTCATCAGGATTGACACCTACTTTAATGATAATCTTATTTAGCTCATCCAACTAAGAATTCAAAGCTCTGGAGTTGGCTTTCTCCAACTTTAACTATTGAATCACCTTATTTAGCATTTTTTCTGCCTTGACAACTACTGCATTTGTTTCATGTAGATCATTCATGATCAATTTCCCAGTTTGCATATGCAAATTGATATTCTCAAGCATTGGAAGCTTCCAAATCTACTAAAAATGTTCTCCTCTGAAAACTTCATTACCACTTGGTCATTTGCCTTTTTAGTTGGTATAGCTTCTACCCACTTAGTGAAATAATCAGTAGCTTTGAGAACCCACTTGTGTTGTCCACTCGAAGCTGGGTTAGTTTCTCCAACAAAGTCTAGTCCCCATTGTTTGAATGGTTCTTCTATGAAGACTGGGATGAATCACAAAGGAGCTAACCTCTTCTTCTCAGCAAAAAATGACACTTCTAACAGCTTCCTACAAACTTATATATATCAGCAAATAGGGTGGGACAATAAAATCCTACCTTGAGGATTTTGTGTGCAGTAGCTTTCCAACTATAATGTCCACCACATAACTTCTCATGATAATATTTAATGGTCTATGTAGATTCATCTTCTATTAAACATAACAATAAAATTCCCACAAGATTCTTCCAATACAATATACCCTCTACAATCACATATGGTTGTGCTTTTTTTTTTAATGCTCTATATCTTAATCTATTCAATGATTGGTGACAAAAGAGAAAACATAAATAATGAACTTTGTGCTTTTACCATTCTGAACATAAAAATTGATATCAGATCTTCATACCCGGGTTTGATTTTTCTTCACATTCTTCAATTATTTCCTCATTTTACAGGTGTTAGCAAGATGATTCCCAATGCCTAAAAATTTGACTCTTTCAACATCTTTGCCAAGCCCTACCCTTTCACCATCTTTGTGGACTTTATGTCCAAGTCATACTCTTGAATCTTAGCTATCTATTTTTGTCTTTTTCCTTCCACATCACTCTAGACTAAGACATCCTTTACTACAACATTTGGCACATAAGCAACGATCTTTGACTGCAACACATAAGTCCTCAAGGCCTTTAGGGATTTTACCAAAGCATATACCTGTTTTTGAAGGATATTGTATTTGAGTTTAGCTTCTCTGAGAATCTTGCTAAAGAAAGAAACTGGATTCTCTTTTCCTTCATCATTTTTCTGTAACAAAACAACAATTATTGAATTAAGTGATACAAATGAAAAAATTGAATGGCCTTTTGATAATCAGTGATAATTAAAACTGGAGTTGCTTGTAATACTTCTTTTGATCCTGCAGAATGACTCTTTGGCTTCCTTGATCCAATGTACTTCATTTTCCTTCTTCAACATATTTGTACTCTCTTTTACAATTTCAACATAATTGGACACAAACCTCCTTAAAAAATCTATTTTTCCTAGAAAAATTTGAATGTCTTTGTTAGTCCTGGGAAGGGGTATTTTCTGCACAACTTTCACACTGTTGGATCTATCTTTACACCATCCCTAAAAACAATCTGCCCTAGCAGTTTTCCGCCTTCTAAAGAAAAAATAGACTTCTTAGGATTCAAAGAAAGCCCGCATTTTCTACATTTCTCATAACGCTTTTTAAGATGGTCCAAATTCTCCTCATCTCACTTAGAAAAAACAGTGATATCATCCAAGTATATCACTACAAACTTATCACCCACAAATGCAATGCCCATAGCCCTTTGAAATGTTGCACCTGCATTAATCAACCCAAAAGCCATTTGAGCATAAATGAGGGTTCCCCAAGGAGTTTCGCCTTTTTCTGATCTTCTTTATCAACAACCACCTATTTATACCTAGAGAACCCATCCAACATTGACATTCTGAATGATCCAGTTACCTTTTGTAGCACATGATCCATTTTAGGTAATGGATAGTTATCTTTTGAGGAAACCCTATTTAGATTTCTAAAATCCACACATGACCTTATTTCTCCATTTTTCTTCCTTACAGTTACTAAATTGGCCACCCAATCAAAGTATCGAAGGGGAGCTATTTTCTTCGCATCAAAAAGCTTTTTGTCTTCTTTCTCAATCAATAGTAAAAGTAAGGGATTGATCTGCCTAAGTTTCTTCTTAAATGGTTTAATCCCTTCTTTCAAGGGAATCTTGTGTTGAATAATGCTTACATCATATGTCTTAGGAACCTCACAAGACAAAGCAAAAACATTAGTGTATTCTCTGGAAAGCTCAATTCATCTCTCCTTATAATTAAGTGGAATTCCCTTAAACAATTTAACGAACTAGGGCTCCTTCTAGGTTCTAATATTGAGATCTTGAATCTGCTATCCTATGAAATTTTCTTTGAACTAATAGCTACATCATTAGAGTTAAAAAGTCTTTCAAGAGGGACAAGGCCTCGTGGCAGAATATTATATTTCAATTGAATAATTTTTTGATTAACTATGGAATTTTTAAAACCACTTACTTCTGCACCTTCTGTTGTTTCATCTTCATCTTGATCAATCTCGGTGCCCTAAAAATATTTATTCATAGTCAATAATTCCTTAATCTGCAAGCCCCAAGAGTTAGCTTAATCGGTCAAGTCATGCCTTGCCAATCAGGAGGTCACAGGGTCAATTCCCGAAAGCTCTTGGGGTCAGGTCAGTAAATAGGCCAGCGGTGCGACCCCCTTCGGGTTGTGTGTCCACCCTAGCGTTGTCCGAACCTAGACATAGCGGACCCACTAACCATGGGATTCTGTGAACCAGAAAGTAACAAAAAAAAAAATATTTCCTTAATCTGTTGATCATCCTCAAAAACCTACCATTGTTTTATATTATCGAGAATAGAAGGCCTGTGCCTCATTTCAACTTCATATCTTAACTTTGGATTTATAAGGGGCATAAAAGTACTTGTAGCCATAGCCGAGGAGTTTTCTAATATGTTCCAATCTCTTGGAATGAGCTGTATGTTGAATGCCTGAAAGAAATTCTCAACTAGATCCCACACTTCATTTTGTATGCCTTGAGCCTAAGGTGTTTTGATTAACAATGGTTCTTAATTTTCTTTAGAATCAGCTTTGAATCTCCAAAAAAGGAAATTGACTGGACTCCCATTTGTTTTTTTGTTTGAAGAGAAATGATCAAGGATTCATATTCTACCACATTATTACTTTCTTCGAACTCCAATTTAAAAGAAAATGGGATCATATTACCTCCAGCTGTAATTAAAACGAAACCAACACCTATTCTTTCTTTAGAACAAGCTTCATTAAAGAAGCACTTCCATGCTGCTTATGTTTGTAGCTCTATATTTACACAGGCTGAAGTAAGCTACCTCTGATTATCTTCAACCAACTTTGCATTGTCATTCAGCACGAAACAAGAAAAGTCATATTTGTCTTGGCTATACACAGGTGAATTACTTGCTCTATTCTTTGTCATTGTTTTAACAAATCTTGTTTCTTTGTACAACCTTCTTTCTTCTCCACCAAAAATTGGTCTGCTAGCATAAGTAAAATTCAATTTCAGAACACCACCCAATTTAGCCCCCCATGACCTAGATAGCAACATTCCAAACCTAGGAGGGATATCTGCCACCACTATATCCATTACCAAGCTTTTAGCTAGGATCTGGGCTAATGACACCACCATATCTTTAATGACCCTGAGACACTTGACTTTATTTGAATCAAAACAATACAGGTCTCTGTAAGGTTTAGTTGTTTCATTACTGATAGTGGCATAAGGTTATGTGAAGCTCCTGAATCAAACATACAATTATGCAAGAGGAAATCATGAAACAATAAAGAAATGTAGAAAGGAGGCATTGAAGAATCTACCTGCTCAACATGTGGACCAAAAAATACTATTGGTTTATCTTCTTGCAGATTCATAGTGTCATTTATATTCACATTTTGAGACAGGTTGATAAACTTAGCAATTTCCCTTTGATAAATTGGTGTTTTGACCAACTCTATGAGGGGCACCTGAATTTTGTTTTTTTCTAACTCTCTAGTGAGACTAGATACATGGACCTGTTTAGTATTCCTTTCATTCTCATCTTCACTTTCTTTATCATTGAGCTCTCTTGTGAAATGGAAAGAATTTTTTCTAAAGGAATTTTATCAGTTTTATCTTGAGAAGACTCACCTTGAAGTATTTGAATTTTTCTATTTGTATTATGTTGTTGCTTTCCTTTATTTAATTGTTTTGTAGGTTGTGGTTCTTGTGGAGTCACCTTTTTTATGGGAGCTGGGACTTTCTACTTACCTTCATTTTCTTGAATTCTAGATCTTTTCCTTAATCTCAAGTCATATTTCTAATGTAGTTCGACTTGCATAAAATCAGTAAACTGCTTCCAATATTCATCAATTTCATTCTCATCATAAATGGCATATGTTTAATTATATTTTTCTCCCTCAACATCTAGTCCATCGTCATCTCCTCCATACAATGTGGAAATCTGATCATCATAATCCTTGGAATCCTCTAGTACTTCATCAGGATCTGCCTCCAAGTAAATTGGTGCTTGAACCTGATCTTGGTCTTTTATCTCCTTCTGCAAAATTTGTAGAGGTTGTCTTCTATATTGAGGATTAAATTTTCTATTTTTCTATACTTTCCTATGAGAATTCTTACTCTCCAATTCTAATTTAATCAGTTTATTAGACAAATTTTTAGTCACATTATTCATATCCTCTAATGCTTGATTTTGAGAGGATTCCACTCTAGCCTTTCCCTTATCTTGGGTAGGCTATGCCTCTAGTTGTTTACCTGTAGCCACCAAATTTGCTTCTATTTCTAAATCATCAACTTGGATCTGATCAAGGGTTGTGGATATTATCTCCCTCAATGTGAACCCAAAATCTGATTCAAATGACCCTGCAAAAGTTATTTTTGCACCAGTAGAAGGGGGCTTGATCTCCATGGGGAAGACTGTTGTAATGTTTATTGAACAATCTGATGAACTCGACAACACTTTCATCAAATTTCTTTTTAATGGCATTAAACTCAGTAAGTGAATACCCATGGTATCCTTTCTCTCCCCATCACTGGGAGAACTAGCGCTCCATCTCTTCTCATGTAGGAATATAGTTATTAGGAATCCTTTTAAACCACTTTCTTGCTTCACCATCCAAGGATTGCATAAAAATTCTTAAAAAAACATCCAAGTGTTCAACATTGATATTTTTTGCAAAATTACAAAACATGGTTATATGCATTTCTGTTGTTTGTTCATCGTCCCCTGAGAAACCAGGAAGATTTTTTAAGTATTATTGAGGCATTGGATTCAACTGTTGTGGCAATTGAATAGGTGCATACTTATTCAAAAAGAATGCAGGTGCTACCATGTTTTCTTCTAAACTCACTGAACCTTGAGTGTAGGTTTTAACCCCATACAGAAATTACCTGCATACGAATTCTAAGACACAGAAAATAAACAATGCGAGAGCATAACACATAAAACACATATACACAGAGATTTCCCCTGGATCCCAAAATCGGGACTACCAGTTTGATTTTTCATTATGTTCCTTTCAATGTTATAATACATATTTATACATGCCGAAGCATCCAATACCATGGACCAAAAATCATCGCGTCTAATACCACAGACTGAAAAACCATCGCATCCAAAAAACATGTGCGAAAATCGTGCACAAAACCATAGGTGCGTCCGCCCAACCTAACATAGGGTCCAAAACCAAAATTTTCCAGGGCGCTGCCCCAAACCCCATAGAGTGTGGTTACAGGTATCCCTCAAACCCCCTGTTAACTATGTGGAAAGAATATAACATAACCCAACATTCTCCCACTTGCTGTTTTCTTTCCACAGGGGGCCACAAGAGAGCTTAGTCATTTTTCTAGCCCTGAAACACCCATTGTCTCTCTACACCAAGAGAACTTCTCGGAGCTCATAGATTTTGTCAATGCATCTGTAGTATTCTTCATAGTGTCCACCTTTACGAGCAACACCTTTTCATATTCTATCATATCCCTCACAAAGTGATACTAAACATCAATGTGCTTTGTCTTTGAATGATATGCAAGGTTCTTTGCCAAGAAAATGGCACTTTCGTTGTCACAGTACATCCTTATAGCTCCATGTACTAACCCCATACTTGAACACAATCTCTGAAACCAAACTGCTTCCTTGCTTACATGAGTGGATGCCATGTATTCTGCCTCTGTAGTTGATAATGCCACTACAGATTGTTTCTTACTCATCCAACTAACTGCACCTCCAAATTGGTTAAACACATACCCACTAGTAGATCTTCTCTGATCTAGATCTCAAGCCTAGTCTGCATCAGCAAAGCCATGAATATCCAACATTCTATCCAATCCTGATCTTCCTTCGTAGCACAAACCATAATCACTAGTGCCATGCAAATACCTGAAAACCCGCTTCACTTTGGTCTAGTGCTCCTTCCCTGGTTTTGACATAAACCTGCTCAATACTCCCACTGCATGTGCAATGTCTATCCTAGTATAGACCATTGCATACATTAGGCTACCGACTACACTTGCATATGGAACACGAGACATGTCCTCTTCCTCTTCTTGTGTCTTGGGACACTGTTCAGCAAATAACCTTAAACCTACAGGAATAGGAACCTTCACCAGTTTATTATCCTGCATATTAAACCTCTACAGTATTATCTCAACATACTTCCTATGGTTTAACTAGAGCTTCCTCTTTGCCCGATCTCTTTTAATTTCCATGCCCAAAATATAGTTTGTAGCACCAAGATCTCTCATGTCGAAATTGGAGGACAATTGGGTCTTAAAATATTGGATAATTTCTTTGTCATTTCCAACGAGAAACATATCATCCGCATACAAGACTAGATAAATAACACGGTCACCAATTAATTTACAATACACTATGTGATCTACTTTGCTTCTGGTGAAGCCAAGTCCCCATATAAATGTATCAAATTTTTGATACCACATCCTTGGTGACTATTTTAACCCATACAAAGACTTCTTTAACTTGCTTACCAATTCTTTCTTACCCTTAACCGCAAAGCCTTCAGGTTGCCTCATGTATATTTCCTCTTCTAGATCCCCGTGAAGAAATGTTGTCTTCACATCCATCTGTTCTACCTCAAAATCAAAAGCAACAACAATAGATAAAAGTAATCTAATAGAAGTTACCTTGGCAATAGGAGAAAAGAAGAAATGTTGTCTTCACATCCATCTTTTCTACCTCAAAATCAAAAGCAGCAGCAACAGATAAAAGTAATCTAATAGAAGTTACCTTGGCAACAGGAGAAAAAATATCACCAAAATCAATTCCCGACACTTGGGAATAACCTTTTGCTATTAAACGAGCTTTGTAGTTCTCCACCTTTCCTTCTGCATTTGTCGTCTTCTTGAACACCCATTTGCTACCAATGGGTTTCGTTCCAGCCGGCAACTCCACCAGATCCCAAGCCTCATTTTTGTGCAAAGATGCCATTTCATCAACTATGGCCTCTTTCTAGAGTTTTCCATCCTCTGAATCTATTGCTTCCTTCACAGCTCTGGGATCATGATCAGTAATAGATAAAGAAAAATTTGAACAAAAAGTAGATGGACTATACCTTTCTGGTTTCCTTCTTTCTTGAGCTAATCTTCTCACACTCAGACTTTGTGGCTCTTCATCTTCTGATTCCTCCTCTGTTGTAGACTTTGATTCTTCCTCCTTAAGCTCAAACTCTATCTTCTCAGGTTACTTTGGTTGGACTTCATGTTTAATAACATCTTTTACCTCTTTGAACACCACATCTTGGCTGTACATGACCTTCCATGTGACTGGGTTCCAAAGCTTATAACCCTTTAAACCATCCTTATACCCAATAAAGATTCACTTTCAGATTTACTATCCAACTTGGTTCATTTCTCCTTTGGAACATGTACATATGCATCACATCCAAATACCTTCAGATGTGAAAGAGAGGGTTTCTTACCAGTCCATACCTCTTGTGGAGTCTTATCATCCAACGTTGATGAAGGTGACCTGTTGACCAAGTAACATGTGGTATCCACCGCCTCTGACTAGAATTTATGTCCTAACCTCGCACCACTAAGCATGCTTCTTGCCCTTTCCATCAACATCTTATTCATTCTTTCTGCAACTCCCTTTTGCTGAGGTGTATATGGAGTAGTCTTCTATCATGATATACCAGACTTCTTACAAAATTATTCAAATTCCTTGCTGCAAAACTCTCCACCATTATATATCCTTAACAGCTTTATCTTCTTCTCTGATTGATTTTCCACAAGAGCCTTAAATTCTTTAAACCTGTCAAAGGCTTTAGATCTCTTCTTAAGGAAATATATCCATGTATTCCTTGAGAAGTCATCTATAAATGATACATAGTACACAGACTTACCCAGTGATGGAACCTTCGTAGGTCTGAACACATCACTATGCACAAGCTCTTATATCTGTTTCGCCCTCTTACTACCAGAGGGGAAACTCACCTGATTCTGCTTCCCATATACACAATTTTCACAGAAATCAAAATCCAGAGAGCTATTACTCATACCTTCTACCATACCTTTACCATGAAGTATTCGAAGGCCCTTCTCTCCAATATGTCCAAGCCTTTGATGCCACAACATGGTATTCTCTTCAGAGACCACTAGATTTTCTGCTCCACTTTCAAGAAGCACAGAATTGTTGCACCCATCAATAACAGTGCTACCTTGCAACTTGTAGAGAGTTCCAATTCGAACTCCCCACATCAATACTAGTGCTCCCTAAACCATTTTATAGGTATCCTTCTGGAACGCGACTTTTACACCTACATCATCTAGCTTGCTTACAGAAATTAGATTTCTCGCTAATGCATGAATATGCAGAACAATCGGAAGTGCTCTAACCCTTCCACCTTGCAACTTCAACTTTACTTTTCTGTGACCAATGATTATGGCCTTCTTATCATCCCCCAAGAATACATCACTACCATCGTATTTATCATACTCTCTAAACCACTCTCTATGGGGAGTGAAGTGAAAGGATGCACCTTAGTCAATCAACCATGCTTCATGATCTACATGTGTACCTGAAGAAGTCAAGTGCACATCCCCACCTTCATCAGAGGTTGTTTTTTCCTCTACAGAAGGAGCATCATTAGATCCCTTTCCTCTATCAGGAGCTTTAGATTTACAGTTCCTTTGGTTGTGCCCTTCCTTTCCGCATTTCCAGCACTCCACCTTTACAGGTTTTCCTAGAGATTTAGATCTCCCACTCGATTACTTATTTTTGTTTATGTTCTGGGTCTGCCTTTGTACAGACAAGGAATCACCATTTTGGCTCTCCATATTTTTCCATCTCATCTCCTCCGTCAGCAAGGATGAGACTATTTCATCAAAATGCAAGCCAGTTGCATTTCTAGCTATTGCAATAACTAGACAATCCCACGAATCTGGCAGAGAACACAACAAACTGATGCACTTATCTTCATTTTAAACTTTAATATCAAAATATGCTAACTGACTTACCACAGTATTAAATGCGTTCAGATGCTCTGTCACCGAGTCTCCATCTTTCATCCTCAGGTTATACAGCTTTTTCTGTAGGAACAATTTATTCACCAAAGACTTAGCTTGGTACAAAATCCCTAACTTGTCCCATAAAGCCTTTGTTGTAGCTTCCCCTAATACATTCAGCAATACTGAATCTGAGACACATAATTGTATTGTGCTCTTTGCCTTTTGATCCCACTTCCTCTATTCTTTATCAGTTACTCCCGTTGGTTTAGTACTCGGATCTACCATGATCCACTGATCTTTATCCACCAACAGATCCTCCATCTTTAGTTTCCACAACTCAAAACTTTAACCATTAAATTTCTTGATCTCTACCTTTCCACTGCTTGCCATATTCTTTCACCACCAGAATTGATCTCGCAATTCTCCCATTGAACAGGGTCTACCACAAGCCTGAGCAAAACCCCTCAGCAACAAAGGCATCCCCTTGAAGCCAAAACTGTTGTGATACCAAATGTATTTTTTAAACACGTACAAAAATTACCTGCATACAAATTCTAAATCATAGAAAATAAACAATGTGAGAGCATAACACATAAAACACATCTAAACAGAGATTTCCCCTGGATCCCAAAACTGCGACTACTAGCTTGATTTTTCATTATGTTCCTTTCAATGTTATAATACATATTCATACATGCTAAAGCATCCAATACCATGGACCGAAAACCATCGCGTCCAATACCATGGATCGAAAAACCATCACGTCCAAAAAACATGTGCAAAAATCATGGACAAAACCATAGGTAGGTCCGCCCAACCTAACATAGGGTCCGAAACGAAAATTTTCCGGGGCGTTGCCCCGGACCCCATAAAGTGGGGTTACAGGTACCCCTCAAACCCCGTGTTAACTATGTGGAAAGAATATAACACAACCAAACATTCAGTACCAACAGATGTATAATCTGTCTAAGGAGTAAATCTAGTACGGAAAGGTGGAAATGTAGTTATAGGTTAAGGCTGAAAACTATAGCAGATATATTTTTGAATACTGAGAAAGAAACAGATTCTAAAGACTGTTTTTGACAGTTGGGTTCTTGAAATGAAGTGGATGTAAAAGGTTTGTCTTGGTCAATAATAGGTGAATGTTTGGTTGAAAGATTTGTTGAACTGTTGCCATGTGCAGACAGTGTAGGACTTAGTGTAAATGGAGTTTTTGGACTTCAAACCTTCTTGGAAACTAGCCTCTTAGGGTTTGAAAGGGCTTGAGCTTTTTGCTGTGAGGTATCTGAGCTCGTATAAGGCCTCTTTAAAGCCATAGTTATTGTTTTCTATTCAATAAAGCCAAATATTCCCTCCTCACTGAACAACTAGATGAAAATATTGAAAACCTAGGGAAAAATGTTCTTGATTTCGTCGGTGTTGGTGGCACCAATTAATGTTGTCCCTTAAGAAACCAATTTCCTGGCTGTGTAGAAATTGTGCTTAAGACATTAATTTTTATTATGAATGTCACTTTTTTGTATGATGTATCCTCATCGGAAAGTCCTAAAGGACCTAAATTTTAACTCATAATATTTCGCTGATATGAAAATTGTAGAATGCCATGTGATGCTGACTATGAATGTTTTATGAAGAACGCGTTGAGAAGTTAAAGATAATATGTTGTGTTTGATAGGAAATAGTATGTGTAACTTAGAAGAAATATAGGTGTAGGAACTTTAAATATAGAAGCGCTCTTTTAAGGAACTTTAACTTCATTCACGTAAGTAAATAAAGACTTGTAGCTTCATTACCATATTTAAAGAAAGGAAGAAACATGATGACACATAACAGAGAAATTACAAAATCATACCCAACAATGTGTGGAAAACTTCTGATTCTTTAATTAGTCATCAATTTATCAAGAATACAATAGCACAATCTCGAGGTTCTTTAAAATTCGGACCCTTTCTCTATAATTTTACCTCTTTTTATACATCATGGGACAATTGGTAACTGCTAAAAGTGTTGAATTGTTTAACTACATTATAATTGTCTAAAGTAAATGTCATTACAAAATATTACATTGGAGGGCAAAACACACCACATTCTTATCAAGAAAATAAGATAACCAGAAGTAATATAAATTAGAGTATGATTGGTGATTATTGCTCATTGTTTGAATATGTGGCTTGGCTAGATGGTCCTTTTGATGCATCTTTGGTCTGCTCTATCATACTTTCCTTGCACCTTCTCCATAATGGGACATTTAAATTTGCTACTACCTCTAACTTGTCAAGTCCTA
The DNA here is from genome assembly GCA_000404065.3 of Pinus taeda. Classification (NCBI taxonomy): domain Eukaryota; kingdom Viridiplantae; phylum Streptophyta; class Pinopsida; order Pinales; family Pinaceae; genus Pinus; species Pinus taeda. Next base: position 41,262 of record APFE031580708.1, read on the forward strand.
TCCTACAAGCTATAATCCCACCATAACTAGGCTTGTCAGTGAACAAAGTCTTCACCATCTAAAGAAGCTTAAAATATTTCTTCAGGTGGTTTACAATGGTGGCTCCATTTAGTATTGTTGTCTTTTCATGAGTGTTATCAACTGTTATTTTTGCCTCAACCGGCAAAGTTTCATATGTTTTCCACAACAACAAGTTTCCCTGTATATCCAATTAAGAAGGAAGTCCAGACCTAACCCTTTTATTAAACAAGATGTTAAACTTTGAAACTGCTTCCTTCATCTCATTTATTCTCTTCTTAGTAGTAATCCTATAGATGTTTCTAACAATAATTTTATTAAAATCTATTGCACATGATGTTCTGTCTGGCAACTCATGTTCCTTCAACTCTGTAGTAGATTTAGAGTTAATGAAATCTATCATCCTCTTTGCAAACTTTGATCTATCTAGATCTTTTTTCTTATTTTTAATGACCACCTCTTCCATATCCTGAACTAGTGTTTTTTCTTCAGATATAATCACAAGAAACTCCCAAATGCCCCTGATAACCTCAATGACTTCATCCCATAGGATTTCTCTAGCCTGAATCGAGGACATATTTCCCTTCATTTTCTCCTTTAGCCTTTTCATTTCATCTTCAAGCTTTTGATTTCATCTTAACGCCCCTACCCTGGTGGTGATCTTTCAAACACACGATCGGGGGTATGGCACCACCAACCACTTCCTTTTTAACAATACTCACAGTTGTGGACTAGGCCTATTCCTATACTTAATTTATTTTTCAATCATCTATGTACAACTTTCATTAACACAGCAGAAACATTCACATTAAATTCATAAACACATTATCATTATTTAACAGAAGTGCATAGTGGATTAACTTGGGAGGGGAAACTCCCTAGAAATATGAGTGTATAGGAAATAATGATAATACTTCAATTTTTACAATTTTACACCAAGATTGTACCACTGTGTAGCTTTGTCTTTTTATCTGGCAAAGGCACTCCTCGGGCTGCCTTGCCAACCTTCGTTTTACTTGTTGCATGAAGTCATCCACAAACATTTTTCACAAACCTATCCTTCACTGACACACCAGCTTGTCATGTCACCCTACACATGCCCATCGTTGGACCGAATGACTCGCCAAACGATCGTTCAACTCACCCACCTACAATGTCGGCACTCCAACTCCCAAACTCGTCATTGCACCCACCTCACCAACTTGAGCGTTCGTTCAAACCAACTCACCCATCATTGAGTTGACTATGCACCTCCGTCATTTCACTTGACGGAGCATTGACCCTTGCCTACTCTTCGTTTCGTCCAATCGAGCGCACTCACTGTAACCACCCGTTGTCGTTCACTTATGCCTGCTCATCATGACCACCTTTCATCATTCACCCTGGCACTCTCACCGTGACCCGCCAAATTCCCGTTACATCATTTCATTGGGCACGCTCACCACGACTGCCCAACTCACCGTTTGACCATCCCAGTTCATTGTTCATTAGGCACACTCACCGTGACCCACCAACATTCCACTCATGGGGTGAATTCAACACAACACTCCAATTCGCCAACCCATCGGCGCCCTTGCCTAAGCTCACCCTCCTGTAGACCTGCCCGCTAACCCACATTTGTTGCCTGCCATTTAGTGTGTGTCCGTCCGACTAACTTACGCCCTGCATGTTCGCCCAACCCGTTCACCCGAGTTCGTTCACCCATTTTGCTGCGCCTGCAGCCTGCCCTTCTATGGCTTAACCACTGAATGCCTAACCTGCGGCTAGGGTGCTTCGGCCATAGAACCACCTGCACCTTCGGTAATCCTTCAAGAGTCCTCTGTTAGCTTGCCCTTTGCTCTCCAATGGAGCTCGCACTTCAAAGATATTATTGAATTATTCATTGCCTTTCTCCTCTTTGCCCATGCTATACTTATACCAACTCGCCATTATGTGGGGTCGTCGGCCCATGGCCCAGCAGACCCACCATTTGGCTTGTTGGTTAACTTTCACCGTTGATCATGGTGAGGGCGCCCACACCTGGGACCACCCGACAATATAAGCTTCGTCCACCAAAACTTCTCCAACACTTAGTCATTTGTAGCAATCAACCTCCACGTTTTTCTTCGTTTCGACCTGCTTGTCGCACTGTGCAGGTGTGCCAGCTCATCGGCCATTCCAACTCTCGCTGCTCTCACCCATCGTGTGCCCATCACTGATCTTGAGGGCGTTACATCCTCCCACACTTAAAATACTTTGTCATCCTCAACAAATCCTCATCCCAGTAACCATCAGTCACCAAGATAACCATCCACACAACTGTGTATATGGGCAATCCAGATGTCCACTACTCAACCTGCCTCACTCCACAAATATGCCACTGCTCCGCAAAGAATCATGTGTTGGTACCCCTCATGTTGGTAATTAGTTGGGTAGCTAATCCAACCATGTATCGCCTCCATAAGAACTCATGCCCCTACATCATCATGACTGTCCACTGTATGCTACCTATCAACCTGTGTCATCTCACCCCTAGATGCCTGCTCAAAGTGTTTAGAGACTCACTACCATGAGCAGCTAAAAAATGAACCTCACCCTCCATAATAGTCTACAATGATGAGGAAGGAACAGAGCCTAAAGGGTCTCCCTCACTAACCAACTCAATCCACCTATCTGGATCTTCCATTTCCATTCTGTGCAAGTATGCCTCCCAATCCTCCATCTGAACATTCAACCTCACATACTCTTCATCATCTTCATCTTTACATCATGTTCATCCATTTTAAGCTTTGTTCCCAATTGTAAAACCTATGCTACTGGATCATCTATGTGGGATGGCATTACTATACTATAAACATGAGTGTCCACCTGTCATAGTAGCTTGTCCAAACATTATTTAAGTAAAGAAACTTCTTCAATCTTCTGCAACACATCCTATAGGAGATTTCCTTATCATTTTCTACTTCAGCTATCCCTATAGCAATGGGATGCTCACCTGCATGTAGATTCAACTTATTTTTCAAAGCCTCAGTCTCTGACTTGGTAGATTGTAATAATTTATGAGCAATAGGTTTGTCATCAGGATTGACACCTACTTTAATGATAATCTTATTTAGCTCATCCAACTAAGAATTCAAAGCTCTGGAGTTGGCTTTCTCCAACTTTAACTATTGAATCACCTTATTTAGCATTTTTTCTGCCTTGACAACTACTGCATTTGTTTCATGTAGATCATTCATGATCAATTTCCCAGTTTGCATATGCAAATTGATATTCTCAAGCATTGGAAGCTTGTGAGTGCCAACGGTTAAGTTAAAAGTCTTGAAGTTGCTAGTAGACCCCAAAGATATTTCAGTAGGATGAGAAAAAGCAATTTTAAGTTGGCTCTTCTCTAAATCCATGGAAGATAGTAATCTAGTTTGTTCAGGAGTTACCTGAGACTCATCCTGAGGCTCCATATTTAACTTCACCTTCTAATTTCTCTAAGCTATCTGAGCAAACAAAATTTGAATTAAAGGAACCTGATCATGAATAGGTTCTCTAGAATATGGGGAAGATGGGGCACCTTCTGCCTCTACTAACTGATTCACCAAACCGAGTTGTGTTGATGACATTGCATCCTGAATCTTGGTCCTTTTTGCTGCTTCATATTATTCCTCATCCAAATCAATAACTTCCTCTCTAACCCACTTGTCCCTTTTTTCTGTAATTCTAGGGGTTTCAATCTCTGTCCCCTGAGTTTTTTGCAAACCTCCATTTGCCAATTTCTTTGTTTTAGGTCTACTTTCATGTAGAGAGGCTAAATAGCCATTCTCCATAATTCTCTTTCAAATAATTTGATGAGGGTCATAAGCCCACTAAACCACCTGTAAAAGACACATGTCATTCAATAAGCTTTCAACCTCCTGGGCAGCGTGTCTAGTGTTTACAATGAACGGTCCCACTTCTTTAGGCAACTTGAAGAAGAAGCCTTTCTTTAGAGGAACAAAATGAACTTGATCAACATTTAAAATATGCCTAATAAATTCAAGGGAAAAAAAGCCTCATTGGCACAAATTTAGGTAACGTGTAAGGCTTGACGGAGGCTCCATAAAGCCTAATCTCTACATGCTCTTCAAAGATGAACCAATCTCCACATCTCACATCCTTACTCAATTGAAGACACTATTAAGCTTTAGGAAGGAAGGCTGGGGGAAGGCTTCCATTCAAAATTTTATAAATTACTGGAAGGAATAAATAAGTAAACTCAAATAAACTGCTATCTCCTGGATCCGCCCTCTCTGATGACGACTTTAGGTGCAAGAACGAAATACTGGTAGTGTTTCAAGTATAGTTCATAGTAAAATGAATCCTTTATTCCTCCGATGAAAACAAGCAGTGAAGCGTTTAGCAGTGTTTCTCCCATGACAACCACCAAAATCAAGATCACCTAGATGGAATTTTAGCTCATGAATCCTTGTAATATGGGTTCAGATTTGGTTATTATAGTGCCTTCACAACAATTCCTAAACTGTAATTCTGAATGCAATATTCATCTTTTGCTTTCTTTTTTTCTCAGCGAGTCAGTGTCGAGTCTTCTTGAAAACAAAGCAAGTGCAAAGTCATTCGAAATATTTTTCATTCTGATCATAAAAGGAAGCACTTAATTGATGTTTGATCTTGGAAATCTGTTTGAATCCATGTTCAACGGGAAGTAATTGTTGAAGATTTTGTGGGTGAGTCATTCAATAGTCAAATTATTACATCAAGAGATCATGTGATTATTATTTGTAAATCTAAAATTTAATGTTAAAAAATAAAATTCAAATATAACTTGATTTATAAATTCTCTTTTCAAATAATGAAAATGTACTTCTCCATGTCACAAATTAGGTAAATATCTCAACATATTATAATTAAAACTATGAACTCTTGTCATTAGCTTTAACTCAATGAGCAATAATTGTTGAAGATTTGGTGGGTGAGCAATTCAATAGTTAAATTATTACATCAAGCTTTCATGTGATTATTCTTTGTAAATTTGAAATTTTATATTAAAAAATAAATTTCAAATATAACTTGATTTAGAAATTCTTTTTCGAAATAATGAAAATGTACTTTCTCCATGTTGGAACTTAAGTAAATATCTCAACATATTATAATTCCAACTATGAAATCTTGGCATTATCTTTATCTTAACCATAAAAAATATTTCCATGAAATGAAATGAAATAGAGAAACACTATACATTTATTAATAATTATAATAAGTTTTACTAATATTATTATTAGGTTTGTATAAATAAAAGAATATTTTATAATGTTTGATAATAATATAAATATACATATTTAGTATTAATAATATTAAAAGTTAAGTATCAAGTTTTAATTAGGGAATTCCCATCGAAAGTGTTAATGGAGTAACATAGGGGTAGGTGCACTAATAAGGAGCAGCATGGCTTGAGGAGGTTGTGAGTGAGAGCTTTGAATGACTAGAAAGGGATAATTGGTAGACGGAGAAGAAAAGGGGAGTATTTTTGGTTTCACGATGCATGGAGTCTATGAGGGAGTGGAAAAAGTAAAGCGAGAACTCAATTTTTCACAATGGAGTTAGGAGAGCGTTAGATTGACAAATCAAACACAATAAAACTATGTATTCAACCTCGTGTTTGAGGGTTACGAAACCTATCAAGGTTCTCTGAGTTCAGATGCTGAATAGGTTAATCCTTGTTGGGAGGGTGGTATATTTAGTCGAGTGGTCACAATAGGAGCACCACAATAGAGCCACCATAAAATAATTACTTCTTGTTAATTGTTATTATTAAAATTCTTTTTAATTATGATTGTTAAATTATTTGAATTTCTTTAGTGCTAAATTTGAAAATGAGAAAAAATGTTTGTGGAATCAATAGAAACAATATTAGTTAGTCCCAAGAAGAGCCGAGAAGAGGATCTTACATGTGGTATCAAATCCAACTTTAAAAAATGGACCTTTATAATAGCCTTAATCCCTACCTCAAAGAAGGTTATAAACAATTACATGAACTAAATGAATATCAAAATCATAAATAAATTAAATATAGGAAAAAAAATTAAAAATATAAAAAATTATTTAACCCCCTAACTCTAAATGTATGAGGAAAGTTGGGAGAAACATATGTTGCAAGATGAAAACTAACTCTGAATTAATGAAAAAATTCCATCAAGAATAAAATGTTGGAAGATGAACATTCAACTTCTCTAGTTGATTAATTTTAGGGAGCAGACATTAAAAAAACATCATCAATTTGTTAAATATTCCACAGTAAAATCCAGATCATAAACAATAGCTTTGCGTACTGAGTCTAAAGCTAAATATACAACCTTGGTTCTTACAGAATAAGTGAGAACTCTAAATATTAATACACACCCAACAATTTAATAGAATAAGAGTAGAATCTAAAGCTCAATCTACACCTCTGGTTTTATGTGTCTTCGATCATCTTGAATAGGAGAAATATTATGCAATAATTATTCAGAAAATGCATTTAGATCTATTCTTTTTAAAATGCCTTCATATAAATTACAAAATAAGGAAAAAGATGGGAAAAATATCAAGAAAAGTAAAAGAGAACTTAAAGAAAAAGGAAGATGTAACAAATCTAACACGTTTGTAAAGGTTTAAAAAATAACTACAATCTTAACAAACATTATAATATTGTTTTATAGGGGTAGCTTCTTACTGACACATACTTTAGCTCATTATTTTCAAGTTCTCCTTGGATTAATATCATGATTCGATGATTAGAAATGAACTTGTTATCAAGTAATATGTAAAGCATGATATTCAACATTCAAATCGCCATGTGCTAGACCAATATATATTTCATAATTTGATGCATCAACCTACTTTCCCCTCTTAAACATATATATATATATATATATATATATATAGACACACACACACACACACATATATATATATATATGACATGCTTGGGTTGCATTCATTTCATAATATGGTCTCATAATCCATTTGGTTCCACCCTATGTGACAAGGTTTTGTTTCAATGCTACTATTAGGTTTTTGAATAAGACATTGATTTACATGTTTAGACTTAAAGATAAAAAGGGGGACTCCCAACCATGTCATCCTATTTCTATGTTTTTATTCGACACTTGTCATTATATGATGTTGGTGTTTAATTCGCTAGCTAGTGACATGTGATGCACTTGTCCATGCGACATTGATGAAATGTGACCTCGGCCTACGTGGTTCCACATATGGTGGTTAACGTTGAACACCCTCATGAATTTATTGTGAAGGGATGGACAAGATCTTTAGGAATGATCCAATGGTGAAAGAACTCTGAGTGCATTTTTGGTGGTCGAATGAACGTCCTTATCAACTCATTTTCTCTATCCATCAGCAAACCGTTAGAGAAATTTAGAGGTAAAAAATGGGCCTCAATACAAAGATCTATAACAAAAATCAACTTAATAAGAACCAATGCGATTCAATATGATAATCCCAACCATGGGGGATGATTCATAATTTTCTGAGTATAAAATTAGAAAGATTAAGAAAAAAAAAACTACTTTCTCAACTCGCATTTCCAACTTATGTCCCTAGGATTTTAGTCAAATTTTGAGCATGAGCACTTGTTATATGTGGAGTTTAACTCCTCGTCCAAGGAGTACCAATGTTACATATGCGCAATGGACTCTACTACACAAAACATGATCAATACATGGAAAAATGTGATTGTAATCACACTTTTTTGTGTGATCTTTTGCGTAAGAGGATGCATGAAAAGTATGCAACATGCATTCTCTGTGTTGGAAAATGTAACTATGTTCCCTCTTAAAAATTTTCATTGTACTTATATCATTATATATTTTATGTAAAATGCAAAAGAATAAAAGGAAATAGTATTTTCCGAATCATGGTTTTCATGCTCAGGTCAATTGGTTTTCTAGGCCAAGCATGTTATTCATGTTTCTAGGGTTTTTAAAAGTGAAAATAATATTTTTGTCATAAATCAAAGAGTTAGATTCCCTTTAAAAATTGAAAAGAAAAAGGAAAAATAACTTTTAAATAGACATTTTGGGCAACAAATCCTTCTAGAATTCAAGTTAGACCTATCTGTCATGGAGGCTTTGCAGCAAGGGCCATCATTGATCGCCTCTCCCTGTAGATAAATATAAATAGAAGAAAGTTGGATTTAATTTTATACCCACAATTTTGGAGTATATGATATGAAATGTCATAGAGAAGAGGATGGTTGAAATCTGAGTAGAAGGAGGGTTTGAATTTGCTTCTAGAAGGTGGAAGGCTCTTCGATGTCTCATTTGATATGCTTATATAAGAACATAATTCTCTAGTATTTCTGCCTTGAGGGGTTTCTCCCTGGATTGGAGCTTATATCTTGTGTTCTATGTTTTCTTGTGATCTTCATGTTTAAGTCTTGATAATTATTTCATGAAAAAGAACCTAATTAAATAAGGAAGAAGCCAACCTATAGGATCTGGGAACTACTAACTCATCCCAAAACTTCTACAACACTCCAAAGTATTTTTTCCAACCCACAACTATAGGGAACTTGAGAGCCAATGAGAAACAAAGTGGAAAATCCACAATGCCATGGCTATCTAGGAACTGGAAAGACAAGGATGAAACAACTATGGAACCTGACAAATCTCAATATCTATGACAACACATAACTATAGAATCTCATGCATCCATAAATGAGAAAGGAAATCACACATGCAACTTATTACATGAAAAAAGAGTAGCTTTGGTTATTGATCCAACTATCTCCTTGGGATTCCTTTCTCTTCTTTTCTGACCCTTTGATTTCCTTTGCTTTTCCTTTTCTCTCTTTATCCAAATTCAAGTGAATTCTAGATTACCCTTTTCACTACTTGGGCTTTTTCATTGATGAACCCCCCTCTCTGATGATAGCTTTGGGCGCAAGAATGAAATAATTGTAGTGTTACAAGTACAATTCATAATACAATGAAGAATTTATTCCTCTGATGACGGCCAACAGTGAAGCATTTACCGATGTTTCTCCCATGACAACTACAAGAATCAAGATCACCCAGATGGAATTTGAGCCCATGAGTACATGTAAACAACCTATGGGTTCAGTTTGGGTATTACAACGCCTTCCCAACAATTCCTAAATTGTAATTCTGAATGGAATATTCATTTTGTGCGTTCTTTTTATCTCAGTGAGTTAGTGCCAATTCTTCTTGAAAACGATGTGACTACGAAGTCATTCGAAATATTTTTCATTCTGAGAGTAAAGAGAAGTACTGAATTTATGTTAGATCTTGGAAATCTGTTTCAATCCGTGTTCAATGGGAAGTAATTGTTGAATATTTGGTGGGTGAGTCATTCAACATTCAAATTATTACATCAAGAGCTCATGTTATGAAACCAGCTCAAGAAAAGATAGAAAAGATAGATCAATGCCTTAGAATTCAGCCTCTTCGAGGGGGCAACCTCCTTTACATTTCATAAATGAACAATTCTTGATGTTACAAATGAAAAGACCTCCTTTCTATATATAGGAGTCTAAGGGGTCATAACATAATCAGAGCCTACATAACAATAATAATGTAAGGGCACAATAATAACATAGTGGGCTTCTATGGGGCACAATAGTAACAATATGGGCACAATAGGGGCACAACAATATTAATAAGGGGTACAAC
>APFE031580708.1:73894-85596 GCA_000404065.3 Pinus taeda
AGATAATTCTCTAGTATTTCCCCCTCAAGGGATTTCTACTTGAATTGGAGCATATATCTTGTGTTCTATGTTTCTTTTGATCTTCATGTTTAATTTTTGATAATTGTTTGATCAATGACAACCTAATTAAATAAGGAAGAAGCCAACCTATAGGATCTGGGAACTAGTAACTTAACCCAAAGCTTCTACAGCACTCCAGAGCATTTTTTCCAACTGAAAACCATAAGGAACTTGAGAACCAATGAGAAAACAAGTGGGAAACCCAAAATTCCATGGTTAGCTAGGAAGTGGAAAGATAAGGCTGAAACAACTATGAAACCCAAAAAATCTTAATAAAGATGACAACACATAACTATAGAATCACATGGATGCATCATGCATCCATAAACTAGAAAGGAAATCACACATGCAACTTATTACATGCAAAAAAAATCAGCTTTGGTTATTGATCCAACTATCTCCTTGGGCTTCCTTTATGTACTTTGCACGCCCATTGATTTCCTTTGCTTTTCCTTTTCTTCTTTATCAAAATTCAAGTTAATGCTATGATACTCTTTTCACTACTTGGGCTTCTTCATTGACAAAGCACTTCTCTCTGATGGATTTTGTCACATGAACAAAATCCTGACAGTGCTTCGAGTACAATTCATAGTACAATGAATCTTTTATTCTTCGAATGATAGCGAGTAGTGGAGCATTTACTAGGGTTGATTCCATGAGAAACACTAGAATCAAGATCACCGAGATGGAATTTGAGCCCATGAATCTGTGTAAATGACTCGCGGGTTCAGATTTGGACATTACAATGCCTTCCCAACAATATCTAAACTATAATTCTGAATTCAATATTCGTCTTGTGCTTTCTTTTTTTCTTAGTGAGTCAATGCCAAGTCTTCTTTAAAACAAAGTGAGTTCAAAGTCATTCAAAATATTTTTCATTTCAAGAGTCAAGGGAGGTAATAAATTTATGTTTGATCTTGGAAATCCGTTTCCATATGGGTTCAATGGGAAATAGTTGTTGAAGTTTTGGTGGGTGAGTCGTTCAACAATCAAATTATTACATCAAGCGATCATGCGATTATTCTTTGTAAATATGAAATTTAATATTAAAAATTCAAATTCAAATATAACTTGATTTAGAAATTATATTTTCAAATAATGAAAATGTACCTTTTGCATGTCACAACTTATGTAAATATCTCAACATATTATAATTCCAACTATGAACTCTTGTCATTTGCTTTAACTTAACCATAAAAAGTATTGCCATGAAATGACATGAAATAGAGACATGCTATACATTTATTAATAAATATAAAAAGTTTCACTAATATTATTGTTAGGTTTGTATAGTTAAAAGAATATTTTATAATGTTTGAAATAATAGAAATATAAACATTTAGTATTAATAATATTAAAAGTTAAATATGAAGGTTTAATTGGGGAATGACCATATAAAGTGTTAATGGAGGGACTTAGGGGTAGGAACACTGATAAGGAGGGGCATGGATTGAGGAGGGTCTGAGTGGAAAGATTTGAATGACTAGAAAGGGATAAGGTGTAGACTGGAGAAGAAAAGCGGAGTATTTTTTGTGTCATGATGCATGAAGGAGTGTATGAGGGAGTGAGAAAAGTAAAGTGCAACTCAAATTTTGATAGTGGATTCAGAAGAGCATTGGATTGACAAATGAAACACAATCAACTATTCTTTTGACCTCGTCTTGGAGGGTTACGAAACCTATGGAGGTTCTCTGAGTTTGGATGCTAAAGAGGTTAATCCTAGTTGGGAGGGTGGTATATTTACTTGAGTGGTCACAAGAGTAGCACCACAATAGAGCCATTATAAAATAATTACCTCTTGTTAATTGTTATTGTTAAAATTCTTTTTAATTATGGTTGTTAAATTATTTGAATTTCTTTACTATTAAATTTGAAAATGAAAAGAAATGTTTGTGGAATCAATTGAAACAATAGTTGTTAGTCCAAATAAGAACTAAGAAGTGGATCTTAAATTTGATATCAAAGCCAACATTAAAAAAGGTACCTTTAGAAGAGCCCTAATCCCTCCCTAAAAGAAGGTTATAAACAATTAAATGAACTAAATGAATATCAAAATCATAAGTAAATTAAATTCAAGAAAAAAATGAAAAATATAAAAAATCATTTAACCCCCTAACTCTAAACTTATGAGGAAAGTTGGGAGAAAAAGATGTTGCATGATGAAAACAAACTCTTAATTAATGAACAAATTCTAGCAAGAACGCAACACTGGAAGATGAACATTAAGCTTCTCTAGTTCATTAATTTTAGGGAGCGGACATTAAAAAAACATCATCAAGTTGTTAAATATTCCATAGTAAAAGCCACATCATAAACAAGAGCATAGTGTACAGAGTTTAAAGTTCGATAAACAACCTTATTTTTTACAAAATAAGTGAAAAATCTAAAGCTTAATACACACCCAATCATTTAATAGAATAAGAGTAGAATCTAAAGCTCAATGTACACCTCTGGTTTTATGTGTCTTTGATCATCTTTTAGAAGAGAAATATTATGAAATAATTATTCACACAATGCCTTTAGAGCTATGCTTCTGAAAATTCCTTCATACAAATTAGAAAAGAAGGAAAAAAATGGGAAAAATATCAAGAAAAATAAAAAGGAACTCAAATAAAAAGGAAGATGTAACAAATCTAACAAGTTTGTAAAGGTTTAAAAAGTAACTATAATCTTAACAATCATTATAATTTTGTGTTATAGGGGTAGCTTCTTGACACATCCGTTCACCAAAGAGATCTAAAGTAGACTATCCCTTGCTCAACAACTTCCCATGGATTAAAAAAAAAATAGTACCAATATAACAAGTAATGTATTAATGATTAACAATGTAAACAAATATAACCTTCTAGAAGGAATTGATGTGAAGTATCTTAGTGAAGTAATGATAGAAATATATAAGTAATAGTGAAGAAGTAGAAATAAATAAAAAATAAAAAAGATCATAGAGAGGTTGAATATGCCAATAAAATTAATGTGTAATGTACCCCAAACTTACCAAAAAAGAATTATTGGCTAATTACTATCAACTTCTCATTGGATTAATATCATGATTAGATGATTGGAAATGACCTTGTTATGAAGTAATATGTAAAGAATGAGATTCAAAGTTCAAAACCCCCATGTGTTATACCAATATATATATATATATATATATATATATATATAATGACATTCTTGGGTTGCATTCATTTAATAACATGGTCTCATAATCCATTTGATTCGACCCTATGTGACAAGGTTTTGATTCACTGCTACTATTAGTTTTTTCGAATAAGACATTGATTTATATGTCTAGTCTTAATGATAAAAAGGGGGACTCCCAACCATGTCATCTCATTTCTATGTTTTTATTCAACAGTTGTAATTATATGATGTTGGTGTTTAATTCACTAGTACTAGTTGTATTGAGTCCCATGGAACTAGGTAAAATAAACATTGATGTGTGTATTTCAATCCATGACCATATATATAAGGTTGATAGAGACACACACACACATACACTATACATTAACATTACAGTGATAGGTAATGCAATTGTCCATGCGACATTGGTGAAATGTGACCTCGGTTGACCTGGTTCCACATATGGTGGTTAACCTTGAACACCCTCACGGATTGATTCTAAAGGGATGGAGTAGATATTTAGGAATGGTCCAATGGTGAAAGAACACCCTGTGCATTTTTGGTGGTATAACACACCTCCTTATCCACCCATTTTCTCTATGCATTGGCTAAATGTTAGAGAAATTTAGAGGTAAAAAATGGGCCTCAATACAAAGAGCTATAACTAAAATAAAATCTATAAGAACCAATATGATTAAATGTGATGATTCCAACCATTGGTTATGATTCAACATTTTTGGAGTAAAAAAGTAGAAAGATTGAAAATAAAAACTAAAAATACTACTTTCTCAACTCACATTTCCAAATTATATCCCTAGGATTTTACTCAAATTTTTAGCATGAACACTTTTTAGATGCAGAGTTGAATTCCTCATCCAAGGTGTACCAATGTTGTGTATGTCCAAGGGACTCTACTACACGAAAAATTATAAATACATGGAAAAAATTGATTGCAATCACACTTTTTTGTGTGATCTTTTATGTAGAAGTGTCTATAAAAAGTATGCAACATTCATACTCCTTGGTTTTGGAAACTGTAACTAAGTTCCCTCTTAAAAAATTTCATTGTACTTATATCAGTATATATTTTATCTAAAATGAAAAAGAAGAAAAGGAAATATTATTTTCCGAATCATGGTTTTCATGCTCAAGTCAGTTGTTTGTCTAGGCCAATCATGTTATTCATGCTTCTAGGGTTTTTCAAAGTGTAAATAATATTTGTCATAAGTCCAACAATAAGATTCCATTTAAACATTGAAAAGAAAAATGAAAAATAATTTTTAAATAGGCATTTTGGGTAGCAAATCCTTCTAGAATTCAAGTTAGTCCTATTTGTCATGCAGAATTGACAACAAAGGACATGATTGTGCCCCCCCCCCTCCAGATAAATATAAATAGAAGAAGGTTGGAGTTCATTTTAGACCCACAATTTTGGAGTATATGATATGAAATGTTATAGAGAAAGAGGAAGGTCGAAATCTTAGCAGAAGGAGGGATTGACTTGGCTTCTAGAAGGTTGAATAGTCTTTGATGTCTCATTTGATATGGTTATATAAGAAGAGAACTCTCTATTATTTCCCCTTGAGGGGTTTCTCCTTGGATTGGAGCCTATATCTTGTGTTATATGTTTTCTTATGATCTTCATGCTTAAGTTTTGATAATTGTTTGATGAATAAGAACCTAATTAAATAAGGAAGAAGCGAACCTATGAGATTTGGGAACTAGTAACTCAACCCAAAGCTTCTACATCACTCTAGAGCTTTTTTTCCAACCCACAACCATAGGAACTTGAGAACCAATGACAAAACAAGTGGAAAATCAACAATTCCATGGCTATCTAGGAACTGGAAAGACAAAGCTGAAACAACTATGAAACCTGACAAATCTGACTATTGATTACAACACATAACTATAGAATCACATGGATGCATCATGCATCCATAAAAGAAAAAGGAAATCACACATGCAACCTATTACATGAAAAAAAAATTAGCTTTTGTTGTTGATCCAATTACCTCCTTGTGTTTCCTTTCTCTTCTTTGATCGCCCTTTGATTTCCTTTGCTTTTTCTTTTATCTCTTTATCCAAATTCAAGTGAATGCTAGGATACCCTCTAGAGTGTGGAATGGGATATCAAAACGATTATTTTGACATGACAAATATAAATAAATTCGAGTGTTGCTCAAGACCTTGTGTATTTATAATGGGATCAGTGGTACAAATGAATGGCAGGCTTTATAGATTTGTTCTAGATATAGTTATGTTTGTCTAAGTATGACATGACCAAGCATAATATGGATGACAATCGCCTGTAGAGTTAAGGATGTGAAAGTCATTGTTAGGCCCCTTTAATACTAATGATTCCCCTGCGACTATTCTCATTGTATCCATTATTGTTATTATTGTGCCCCTATTTTCCCCATATTGTTATTAGTATGCCCCATAGAAAGCCACTAATGTTATTTTTGTCCCCTTATGTTATCACTGTTATCTCAGCTTCATTATATTGTGACCCCTTAGACTTCTATATATAAAAGGGAGGTTTAATCATTTGTATCATCCAAGAATTGTTCATTTATGTAATGTAAAGGAAATTTCCCCCTTGAAGAGGATGAATTCTAAGGCGTTGATCTATCTTTTCTATCTTTTTGTGAGTTGGTTTCCCAACATTTGGTATTAGAGATTTGGATTCTAGGGTTTCACTACTCCAAACAGGTCGTTATGGAATTTTCGCTATAACGTTTTTCCTGTGACGTTTCAGAAGCTACAAAAAAAACCCTTTTGCGCCAAAATCATTCTAAACTTTCGTTCCAAATTTCAAAGCTTGTCTCGGTATATTTTCAGAGATAGGATCTGAGGAAGTTAGGGTTTTTGAAGACTCTCGAATTAGATTCCAAACAGGTGACCTGGGGAAAATCATCATTTTTTTTTTTGGAGCATCAGATTGAAATTAGTAAGAATTTTCAGAAAAATGATGGTTTGGAGTTTTCTGTGTATTAGTTTTAGGTACTAAGGTCGAAACAGTGACATTTGGCACGTCATACAAGCTCGCTCTACTAAACTGATCTATAATCAGGTCATCATGGGAGATTTGGCATAACTCTTCCTTCGAGAATCCAATCTTGAATAGGCTTACAAGGTTAGAAATAGGCTCAAAGGGCTACATCAGGATGCTATTTCAGATATTCAAGATTTGCAATTACAAAGATATAATAGATTCAATATAGAGCTCTCACAAAGTGAAAAAAAAGGTGTGTAGTTTTCATCTCACGACAATATTTTTTTTATCATCCATGACATTGAATGTTAATATCATTCATGGAAACATATCCAAAAGGCTTATTATTATAACATATAGGATATTAAATTTACTTGGCACTGAGTCTAAGAAAACCTAAACAAAATTAATTTTATCTTATTTAAACGAAATCCAACCTGCCCACATCTAAATATAACTCAAACTTAGAACACAAAGAACCTGATTTAAATGAAATTGAGCCTAGGTGACCAAAATCGAACATGTAATCAAATAAATTCAAAACATGGTGAAACCGAAATATATAATAATAAATACCGTATTCAATTAGTTCTAGTTATAAATATCAGATCAGGGACAATATCTATGACAATACAACGTATGAATACACAAGATTTTTTATTTTTTTTAATCCACTGACAAATTCACTTATTGTACATATGTGATCCGAATCGGATCCATAAAAGACTGTCAAAGAACCTTGACTATATTAGGAAGAAACAAATCTTTAAATAATCCAAAACAGCATCAAAAATACCCTGAACCAGTGGCAATGGCAGCCAGCGTGGAACGATGAGGACCTTGGTCAAA
Organism: Pinus taeda; assembly: GCA_000404065.3. Classification (NCBI taxonomy): domain Eukaryota; kingdom Viridiplantae; phylum Streptophyta; class Pinopsida; order Pinales; family Pinaceae; genus Pinus; species Pinus taeda. Next base: position 80,925 of record APFE031580708.1, read on the forward strand.
GCGTGCTGACCGAGGCCCATGGAGACTACGCGAGAGGTTAAAGTATCCCCTACGAGCCCTAGATCGGGAAAGGGAGGTGATTTTCGATGGAAAACAGGGCCAAAATGGGAAAGCTCGAGCACCCGGTGACGTGGGGGAAGTGAAGGACAATGGGCGGGAAAAGGTGAAAGCGCTAAGTATGAAGGCGGGATCTGTGCTCCGAAAATTGACGGTTTTGATCGAGGTGCCCTTGAACGGTAGGAGGTTTTGGATAGGAGCGGAGCAATTCCATACACCGATCGACGCGTGGTGGCGGAGGAGAGAGAAAATTGACGTTGATTACGCGTTATCGGTCGATCAAGTCAACCGCGCTCGACATGCATATGACGTCGAATCTTGAGGAGCCTAGATCAGACGGCTAAGATTGCACCCGATAGAAGGAAGCAAAATCGACAGGGAATTAAGCCACATTCTAAAGGGACTTGGAATCTGTTTGGCTACCACAGTGGAGGAAGAATGCATCCAGGATGTAACTGAAGAAATGAACCGACAAAGCATGCTGGCACTAGTTAGATGGGGACACGTGGCCACTCCCTGGGCATTCATTGTGACGTCAAACAAGGAACTCCAAGCACGACTGCAAAAGGTGAATCAACGCAGGCAGGAGAGGAACTGAATAGACATAGGGATCAAATGGCTAAAGCCATAAACAGAGATAGTCGAATAGAGAGGAGTTGATTGGGAACCCGAACTGAGAGGAGTCCAAGTGACCAAGAGAGATAGTGAATAGTGAACCCTGAGAGGAGGACTGAACATAGAGAATAGTAAAGTCAAGCAGAGAAGACAGAGGGCCAAGCTGACCACAGGTGGTGTCGAGAACCAGAGAGCTTGAAAATTCAAGCCTTCCCAAAGAGGAATATGTCTGTACTGAGCATCACATTTGGCTCTTTCCACTGTATACCAAGGCTCACATAGCTGGTAAGAAGAAAAAGAGTATGTGTACTCCGAGTGTCTTGAGGAATCCAAGGACCACCCTGCCAAGCAAAATCTCCTTAAGGAGAACTCATATTGAGTCCGTGTATTGTAATTTCTCTGCTGAAAGACACAATAAAACAAGGCCACCACTGAAGCTGGACCAGAGAAGTAGCCCTAGAGAATAGGGTGAACTCCTTATTAAAAAATTGTTTATGTCTTTGTGTTGCTTACTGTATTTCTTGTTGTCTTTCCACTGATTTTCTGTGTATTGACAATCTGATCGATCCGTTGTTTCAATAACACAGAACACACACACCAACACATGAGTCTGTAATGCCTTTGTTTTAATAAATCTTCAATTGAGGTCACTCATAGGGTGATTATTAGATCAAGTGGTATCAGAGCATGCTGTTAGGTTAGACAAGCTTGTGTTGGTTTAGCTGTGAATGCTCACTAGGAGAGTTGGTGGAAACTAATCCTAAAATTGGGAGAGTCTATTCTCGGAAGACAATGTCAGAGGAAGGTTCTATAGGGCTAGAGCCTCAATTCATAGAAAGTTTCCTAGCTATAAAGTCTATGGTAGAAGAAATGTATAGGGACTTTAGAAAGCATAAGGATGAAGATTCATCAGGCTCTAAACAAGATAAAGAAGAACATGAATCTCATTTCCATGACCACTCAAAAGGAAAGGGGAAAGAAGAAAGCTTTCCTACACCTCCTAATAGTCTTGTGCATAATAAGAAAACATATTTGGTTAAACCAGATGTTAAATTTGATTTACCTATATATGATGGAAAGCTAAATGCTGAAAGATTGGACAATTGGATTAGACAAATTGATGTGTATTGCAGAGTACAGAACATAGACTCAGACAAGAATAAGATTCAGCTGGCAAGCCTACACCTAGGAGGCACTGCTTTGGTTTGGTGGGAAGGCAGAACCCAAAATGATATGAAGAAGCATGGCAAGACCATCTCTGTCTGGAGTGAATTTGTTTCTGCAATCAAAAAGCAGTTCTATCCATTGGCCTACATGCAACAAACCATGATGAGTTGGAAAACGCTTCGGCAATCGAAAGGGCAAAGTGTTTAAGGGTATACTCAAGAGTTCAGAAAGAGAGCATTGATGTTGGGTATCTCATTAGACTCACTAGAAACTCTTTTGAAGTACATTGGTGGTCTACACAGCTACATGAGGCATACCATCCTCATGTTTAATCCCACTAGTATAGATGAGGTATCTGTACAAGCTACTCATCTAGAAGCTAGAGGAAAGAATGGAAATCCAGAAGTTTGGGGATTATCCCAACCCACTATAAGCAAGAGCAAGGAGAAAAGAAAGCAGAAGTGAAAAGCAAGGAAGGCTAACACTGCACAGAAAAGCAAAGCTTCATGCACTCACTGTAAAAAGGATGGGCATGATGATGAGTATTGTTGGATTCTGCATCCAGGCTAAGACCTAAGAAGTCTGAGGGCAAGAAGAAGAAGACTGCTGCAGCAATTTAGAAAGATTTAGGGTCAGACTCGGGAGATGAAACAATCATTGCAGCCATATGTATAAAAAGTAAGAATTCTGAAGCATTTACTAGTAATTCTGCTCAATCTGTTATTGATGAGGAACATGAGAGAAAATGGCATGAGATTTTCCATATTTGAGTTGTTTCCAAAAATCAAAAGATTGATACTTTGTTTGATACTGGCTCACAAGTAAATCTAATTTCTGAAGCAATTGTAAAGTAATTGGGATTAGCGACTACACCTCACAAGAAACCATACCCATTAGGTTGGTTGAATGATAAAGCACAACTACAAGTGACTAGACAGTGCAAACTCAAGTTTTCTTTTGGGTCAACATTTGTAGATGAGGTTGAGTTAGATGAAATTCCTTTGGATATATGTGGAATTGTTTCAGGAAGTCCTTACTTGAATGACAAAAAGGCTATTTTCTATAGAGCTGAGAACAAGTATCTACTTGTTAAAGATGGAATCAAATAAGTTGTAAGAGCTCATAAGCTCAAGAATAATTATACTCTCATAAACTCAGGACAGATGAAAAGAATGATAAATTCATGCAAACAATTCTTACTGATGGTTGTAAAGGAAAATACACCTGATAAAACCAATGTATTTGAGGGTTGTAATGTTGATCAGCAAGCTGATATAGAAAAGATTGTTTCAGAGTATGATGTCTTATTTCAAGAACCTAAAGGCCTGCCACCAAAAAAGGGAATAGTACATGATATGCTTTTGCAGCAAGATGTTCCTTTGCCTAACATTGGGATGTACAGGTTGTCTGCTTTAGAGAATGCTGAAATCAAGAAGCAGGTGCAAGAGTTGCTCGAGAAAGGGTTCATCAGGCCTAGCACATCACCATGTTGGTCACCAATCGTTTTGGTGAGAAAGAAAGATGGCTCGTGGAAAATGTGCATTGATTACCGAGCACTAAATAAGATAACAATCAAAAATCGTTATCCCCTTCCTCGCATAGATTATCTTTTAGATTAATTGAAGGATGTTGTTTATTTCACCAAGCTGAATTTGCACAGTGGATACCATCAAGTCAAATTTGCAGAGCAAGATGCATGGAAGACTGCTTTCAAAACAAAGCAGGGATTGTATGAATGGCTGGTTATGCCTTTTGGCCTAATTAATGCTCCTGATACTTTCATGAGATTAATGAATGATGTACTTAGAACTTTTCTTGATGATTTTTTTATTGTGTATTTGGATGACATTCTGATTTTTAGTAAAACGTGGGAAGAACATTTAAGGCATGTTAAGCAGACATTAGATGTTTTGAAAAGAGAAAAAAATTATGTTAAACTCTCCAAATGTGAATTTGGAAAAACCTCTCTAAATTATTTGGGTCATATAGTAGGGGGAGGTGAATTGAAAATAGATCCCTCTAAAGTGGTAGTCATTGTAAACTAGCCTAAACCCAAGTCTGCTACAGAAGTTAGAAGCTTCTTAGGAGCAACACAATATTGGACGAAGTTCATTTCAAATTTTTCCTCAATTGTAGCTCCCTTACATGCTTTGACAGGATTGAACAACGTGTTTCAGTGGAGAGGAAAACAACAAAAAGCCTTCGACATCTTGAAAGAAAAAATTAGTACAACACCTGTACTAGCACTGCCAGATCTACAAAGACCATTTGAGGTCCAAATTGATGCCAGTGACTATGCCATGGGAGCAGTGTTGACACAGCATGGTAAACCCATATGTTATCATTCTGAGACCTTTAATCCTGCAGTAGTTAACTATCCTACATATGATAAATAATTGTATGCATTAGTTAAGAGTGTGAAGAAGTGGAAACATTACTTAATGGGCAAAGAAACAATGATACATACTGATCATCAGCCACTTCAATATCTACACTCCCAAACTAAGTTGCAACAATCAAGATACTACAGATAGATGGGTTTTCTACAATAGTTTCATTTAGTCATAAGATATAAAAAGGGCATACATAAGAAGGTTGCAGACATGTTATCTAGACCCATTATAAATGCATCTATCCTACTTAAGCATAATTATGTGTTGCATGAAAGCTACATAGAATGGTATGCTCAGGATATGGACTTTAAAGATGTATATGCAACTTTGAGTCAAGGAAAAAGAGTAGAAGAATTGGACTATCATGTGAAGGACCGACTCTTATATCATTGTGGGAAACTTTGCATTCCACAAACTGAGAGAGCAAAGATAATTAGGGA